>MU711205.1:27607-59963 GCA_026770625.1 Nicotiana glauca | reverse complement strand
GAGGGTCTCCTGGAAACAGCCTCTCTGCCCCCCGGGGTAGGGGTAAGGTCTGCGTACATATTACCCTCCCCAGACCCCACTTGTGGGATTATACTGGGTTGTTGTTGTTGTTGTTGTTGTTAGTGTTATTCGATTATGTTATTTATTAAATCTAATACAATTATGAAAAAATTATATTAAAATGACAGTTACTCATGTAAATAAATAACAAACTTTGGTTAATTTAAAAAATTATAAATAGTTATATAGACGGGTCTCCCACTTCGCTTCAAATATAAGAACATAAACCGAGAAAGGTTCACTTGGCCAAACCTCGTGGTAAATTTATGTTAAAATACTACCTAAAGGTTGTCCAACTGAATCTATTAAAATTGCTAAAGCATGCCAATCAGATAGTTGCATTTGCTCAATAGCATCAATTAGCGAATCTCGAGTTAGCTGATAATTTGCAATGTGTTGATTTAGTGAAGGTCTGAGCTCTCGAAATTTTTTTTCTTTTTCTCTTCGTTCAGCCCTTCGATCTCTTAACTTATTTTGTATCGCCTTTGGGATATTCCTAATGACTTCAGTCTTTGAGTCTGAATGATTAAAGGAATAACGCCTGCGATGGCATACCCTTATACGTTGTCGCCTTTCTTGAGTTTAAGAAAATCTGCAAAACAGTCGATATACATTCATACCATTTTTATCTGAAGAAATTTTCGGTCATTTCTGCTTCCGTATGTTGATCCTATTTTTTCTTGCGACTTTCTTTTCTTCTTCCATGTCAAATTTTGTACAAAGTGTTAGGGTTAGAAGTTGAAAAGGCGTCTGTTTAATGGAGTTGATGTATTAGGGGCATATAAGCCGCCTGCAATTTTGGTAATAGGTCCTTCTTTTAAATTCACGTAATTTGTTTTATTAACTGTTAATTTAATTTAATAAAAAGAACAGTTTTTTTTTACCACATCGATAATTAAGCTTAGGCTTTATCACATATATGTTAACATAAATTACAATAATTTTCATCACAGTCCCACAGATACACTGCCAAGTATTAATGGAGCTGATTTGGTATTTAATATTTTCCCAGATTTATTGCGAATATATGATTTTGGCGTAAGAATATTAAAATACATATGACCAGGATATAGCAACTGCGTATGGGGTATTATTTTATACGACCATGACATACAACAAAATATATGCGAAGGTACATAGTAAATCCGAATGTATCATATAATTAATGAATTTTGAAGCTGCCTCATCTCGCATATGTGGCTGTTGAATTTGCTTCACTCAAATCTCCATTTGTAGCTATTGAGACAGAATATCTTCTCATTAGTAACACCACTTCTTTTGTTTCTTCAAATGAAGTTTCTAAGGTAAATGAGTTGAAGTTCCGGACTTTTTATTTTCATGAAGAGATTAGCAATTACTATGTTTGTGTCACATTAACTTTTCCTTTTTCATTTGGTCTTTTGCGGGGTATGCGTTATTCCACTTTTCTTTTTATAACAGCATACTTGTGCATTTTCTAAATTGTTATAATTGTTGT
Source organism: Nicotiana glauca (assembly GCA_026770625.1). Classification (NCBI taxonomy): domain Eukaryota; kingdom Viridiplantae; phylum Streptophyta; class Magnoliopsida; order Solanales; family Solanaceae; genus Nicotiana; species Nicotiana glauca. Next base: position 58,426 of record MU711205.1, on the reverse strand, counting down.
ACTATGGTAAATGGATACTCTATTTCCAGTGTTACAGTGTGTTATCAAGGGTAAGTTAAAAAAAATGTGTGATGCAAATCTTATTTGTATGCCACCTTATCAATTTGTTTAACAGGATGACTTAGAAACAACGCACAACTGTATGTAAGTGAAAAGGCTAACAAACTGTAGTTACCAAGTTACGGTATCGCACAAAATAAAAACCAAACTTAAAATAGCAGACCATACCGTTAACAGAAATAACATAAAGACTTTGAGAAGGATTACTGTGAGGGTACTAATTTAATGTTAAGATTCCATTACTGGATTGTTGCTGAACCTGTTTTTTGATGTAGGATGATCAGGACAATTTTGATTCAATACTATTTATAGGTTGATATGTTGAAATGAGATTACATACTAAGGCACATCACAAAACAGTAAAAGCAGTTAAAAAGACATACTTTACTACCACAAAGAATATTGAAATGGTTGAAAGATATCGTCCATAGGTCTAAAATTTGCAAACTAACTAAAACAGAAAAGTTAAACAGCATAAACATGCCATCCTGATTAAAATACATTGTTCATAACTAATACAACTACTAATAAGACAGTTGTCGCTTTGTCCAAGGGTTACATTTGCAAACAGCTTATGTTGTTTTCTTCTTCTTAAATGGTCTTTTGATTTTATTTCCTGACAGTTGTGTATTCGGATCTTCTTCAACCACTGTCGCGACATTAGTTAAACTTATCTTGGCAGGTGTATTTGCAATATCGATTAACTCATTCTCTTCAGTAGAATCCTACATATATAAAATACAACATTATGTGAAAATAAGTAGTGAAATTATAATTTCTATAGCTTTATTAATATATACCTTGAAAATTTGTATTTAGATTAGTCAATAATATAAAGAAATATTAATCATGAGTTTAATAACAATGTTGTGACCTTTATTAAATATCTGAATTCCCATATGGCTGGCCTGATGAAACTTTTATCTTTATGCAGGAAAAGACACAAGTTGCTAGCATCTACATCTTTATGCTTGCACCACGTCAAGCGAAGGCCTTTATACGGGAATTCTTACTCAAAAAAGGAATTAGTTTCTACTTTTCATGAAATATTTGAACAAATTTATATTAATACTATTTTTCAACTGTAAAGTTAAACAAATCTATATATAAGTAAAATCAGAAGAAAAACTCCACATTGCAACTTAATTCATACTAATACTACTTTTCAATAGTAGAAATAGAGCAGTGTAAGAAGCATAGAAAAAAAACAGTTAGTTTCTACTTTTCAACAATATATTTGAACGAATTTGTAAGTCAAAGATACATAATAATTGATTTAAATTTACAAATTCAGAAACAGACAGAACAACTAATTAGCAATTTGCAACGTAAAAAGCAGAACAAAAGTAATCAGATAACTTATTCTGAACAATTAATTGTATGATATAATCATATAACAATTTCGAAGAGCAAAACGAATTACATATAATCATATAACAATTTTGAAGAGCAAAACGAATTAGCAAGGCAATAACATATTTAAAAAACTTTTTCATCTTGTAGAACCAATTCAATCGAGAATATAGTGCCTGAATTAAAATGATCCGGTACTTCCCACAGATGGACAACCCGATGTCTAAATTTACTTGGAAACATATCATTATAGATATATAAGAATGTGTCATACTAAAGGAACAATTAAAAGTGATCGATGTATTTACCTCGCATTCCTTCTCTGCATCAAAGATTTGATTATTATTGAAGTCAGGTTCCTATCACAAAACAATAAATAAATGAGTTTAAAAAAAAATTCAATTTATGCAATGTATAGGAAATATGCATTTTAAATATGTTATGAAGTTTGTGAGTAAAGATGACATACAGTTATGTCATTTGAAGGTGTATCAGGCATATATTTCTTTATCAATTGCTCTTCATCCGTAAGCTTAACAACACTATAAACTTTCTTTTGCAGTTGAATGTTCTCGCTCTTGACAATAACCTTAAACATGAGTTTTCTTTGGATGACATTGTTAAGCTCTACTGGATACGGAAACGTATCAACACCTCCAGGATTCTACAATGAAACTTTGCGTTATAATTTATATATATATAAATATGAATATAATTACTTTATATACCTCAAGAAATCCTTCCTTCAATTCTTTTGCCGATTTGTCTATGAGAAACATGGCTTCGCGGTCCCAAAGCAATAGGAAAATAATCCTGTACTATCCATTACCCTAACCTGAAGCTTGTACCTCATTGCACAGCAAACATTTAACATATAAATGTACATTTTTTAAGAAGTAAGCAAATAGAGTTGCTGCTTTTACCTAATAAGTGCTGAGTAATCTTCGTTTTTACATTTGGGGTTTGGGCATTGAAAAATATTTCTTACTTTATCCACCTTCTTTTGACACTTCTTGCAACTGACATACGACCATCCTTTTCCAAGTTCTAAATTTTCTATACTTGCAACAATCCAACAGGGACCTTCCTGTTTAAATAGATAATTAAACTTTAGGTCGTGACGTATACAGAGGAGGGTATATATGCAACTCAAAACTAAGAATAAGTAATTTGCATCTTTATATTACAAAAATTAAAAATTTCAACCAATATGTCATATGACATATGAAGATATAAAGTAGGACATCCATAAATTAACATGGACAAAATGCTTAAGAAAATTGCAATATATTGTGTGTAAAACAGGAGTGGAAGATTTTAGAAAATGTAGAGCAGGGGCAGACCAACATATATTATATGTTTTTGTTTCCATCTAGTAATGATCATATATTCATAATAAGAACAAAACAATTGCCCAAAAATATGGTGTTCTAAAAATTCAAATAAATAAGATAAAAATAGTTAACTCACTTGCATGGACTTCACTAATTGGGCAATTATTTTAACTTCAATAATGCCCTTGTCTAACTCATCCGAAACGGAGTAACTTTGTTGAGAGATGGTTGGAGTCAGCCTTTCAGAGCAAGTATCACGAACAGCATTTAATCTATAGTTATAAATAAGGATTATAGTTAGAACTATACGTGAAAAAATAGATGTGATGGTAGATACATGAGTAAATATATGTAACCGTGATTCGAACTCTTCCGATTGAGGAAATGTAGGATTAATCCACAACTTTGATGTATTCCAAGTGTTGCGCACAGAATATGAATCTGCAAAAAATAATTATTAGTAATCTGTAATGAATAAGTTAGACAAAGTAATGTTAAATTTAATAGTTACGTGTTACCTTGAAATTTATGGGCTTTTATGAGCTGCATAATAACAATAATACGCTGGTTGTTAGAACTTAAAAGGTGAGGTATAACTTCATCAACAAATTCACCCCAGAATGCAGCAGATAACTTGTTCCTCCTGTCCAATAGAAATAATGTATAATGTTTAGTATATCTATTTATCAAATCTATCATTAATTAATGGTTGTCTGTTTATTCTTACTCATCATCTTCTAGTTCGATATCCATATACTTCCTACTAATTTTACCTTATTTTTGCATTTGTACCTCACTAAAATTGACAATTTCTCCGATAACATCTAAAAAGAAAAAAATGATGTTAAAATAAGTAGCATCAATGTATAAAAAAAATATATGTAAAAATAACTTAAAGTAAACATAAATATTACCAAATAATTCACTCTCGTTGACATCAACTTTATTTATCAATTGATGATATGGTCGGAGATCAAAGATATTCATTGGAAATAGTGGATCAATGGTTTCAGCCACTGTTGTCCGTTGAGTAAACGTCAGCATCAATGTATGTTTTGTGGTGTTGAACCTCTCATTGTTTTGGCAAACGATAAAGTTCGCCATAACATATAATCCATGCTCATTAGTTTTTCTGTTGAAAATATGCAAAACAGACTTGCCAATAGAAGCATGTATACGATCGCCCTATAAAGAAATTACAATAAATAAATATATTATAAATTATTATAGTAATTCTATTTATATTAACTATACTTTTAAACAGTACAGTTAAACAAAATAATTTGTGACAGTAATAAAGGAAAAAATGCAGATTTGGCAGTCATGCAAATTTACGAAAACGGAATTTGCATTCAATATAAACAGAATTTTGAACTACAACTCCTTGTAAATGTATCAACAGTTATACGGAAGAGGAGGCAGAGCATTGCCAGTAAACCTGTTTTACAGTTGCAACTAAATCAAATATTCATAGAACAACGTGGAAGAGCAAAATAAATCTGTCTATATTGAATATAACAATGTGAAAGATAAAAAAAATGTATGTATATTAATATTTAAAGTTCACACAGCAAAAACGAATTAGGTATAAAAAATACTAATATGCTCTTCTTTCCGTCAATCTGATTCCATATCCATGATTTCGACTTTACAATTAATAAATTGCGTGCATTTGTCAAAGGGAAAACTCTCCATGAAAGTATCCACAGTTATACGGAATAGGAGGCAGACCATTGCAACTAAACTTGATTTACAGTTGCAACTAAACCAAATATTCATATGATAATGTGGAAAAGCATAAGAATTCTGTCTATATTGAATATCACAATATAAGATTAAAACAAATTTATATATATTCATATTTAAAGTTCAAACAGCAAAAGGAATTAGCAACGCAATAACATATTAAAAATACCTTTTCATCTTGAAGAACCAATTCAATCGAGAATATAGAGCCAGGATTAAAACGATCCGGTTTTTCCCACATACGGACAACCCGAACTTTCAACTTCCATTGCATCTTTGAAATGGTTATATCATTGATGAAATCAAACTTAGCGGCCATCTTTTGACTAATCCGTAGGTTATGTTAAAATCTTCGTAGAAAATCTACACCATAGAAATAAAGCAACTGTAGGTAACGAAGAAATATAAATTTTGCGCTTTGAGGAGCAGTTGGTAGGAAGTAGACTACATCGTGGGTTAAACAGTTGCAGAGACAATTTAGGGTTAATTGAAGAGCAAATTTGTTAATCTATTTTTGTGGAGTAAAACGTTTTCCCACACGTTGTATTAATTTGATTAATTAATAATTAAAACAAATAAAAATGACAGATCTAAAAGGAAATTTGAACGGTTTTTTCCTTTAAGAATAATTAATACAATTAATACAAATATAAAATAAAAGGAAGTTTGAATGGTTTAGGTTGACAACCCACGTTCATTTACTGATTTTAAAGTATTTTAAATTAAAAATAGAGAATATGGTTTACATTTTCTGGAGTGAACGGTTTCCTAAGAACAAAACAGAAAATTTCCCTTATTTTGTGCACTGAACAGTTTCGGATTTTTTTTCCAAAAATTTTCACAGAATTTGTGAACTGAACGGTTTCGAAAAGTTAAATTATATTTTCTTATTAGTGTGATTCCTAATATGTAGGAGAATTGTCTTAATGTGACATGTGTCGTGATAGAATTTTCCCATTTGGCTTCTTGAGAGGCTTTTATCCCTTGCTTTTAATTATATATAGATTTCGCATCATATAAGAAAATAGATTATATGTCAAAATTCAAAATATAGGTATATGAATAGGGAAAATAGTTGGAAAATATTTTAGGAAATACATAAGCTCACACATTATTCTCTATTTTTATTTAAATTAAATTTGAAGTAAATACCACTATCAAATTTGACGATATATTACTACTATTTAGAAGCGGGAGTTAAGGGTTTGTTCGTCGTCCTGCTTGCTGTCCAAAAGGGTAATTTCGGGATTTTATCCAGTAGAAGAATCGTCTTCAATTTCAGGTTGGATTCTTCGTCTTCCTGCTTCCGATTTACAGTTAGGTCCCTTTTTTTGGATCAAAAGTCAGGGTATTTTTGTCACTCTGCTCAGTTTGTATTTTCTGTAACAGTCTTTTCAGTTTGCCCACTCTCCGATACGCGCCTTTTCCATCGACGTAGAAGACAAACCAGTTCTTGTTTCTGCTGCTGTCAGCTGTTTCTCCAGATGTGTAACACATGTATTTGGATGGATATCTGATTAGGGGTGACACTAATAATATCTGCAACAGCTTCTGTTTTGCTTTGGATTTTCTGGCTTACTGCTATGTTCTTTTTAGTGTCTCTGCTTGCTGGCTGGAATAGGTGACTACTTCTTGCTTTGTTTTCTACCCCCTCCGACCAGATTTTATATGTTCACTCTCGAGCTTTCCTACTGCATGCGCCTTCGTCGAAAAATTTAGTGTTATCCAAATTACGAAGAAAGAGCTCTTCTTCATTCTGTTCTATATTACCCAACCTCATGTTCTATTTGCACAATTGTTTAATGTCTATGACAAGTTGGATGTTGATGAATGGATTTTTATAACTTATTATTCTAGGCCATAGGAAGAAGATGTGATGGTAGCATGTCGCAGGTTTCTAATGCTCTTTTTAGGTTATTAATCAGTGAGTTAATTTTATCTCACAACCCCGTAATAGTAAGACAACTGATTTTAGATTGAAAAATTCAGAGTTTCTGCAGATCTTACCTTTTTAGTAACTGAAAAAAAATTCTCTTTGTATGTTGACCAAAAAAATCTCACGAATCTCTTGTGACAAAGTAATCAGGTGCTTTTTCCCTTAAACGATACCAAAAGCCAATCAACTTTATTTCCCTCACCGAGATATTAGACCTTGAAACCAAAAGCAAATATCAAGGAGTTTACTAGACAACAATTTTAATTAAATCATACTCAAAAACAAAGATGAAGAATAGAGGCAGAGGTTATCAGAAGTAAATATAAAATCTTAAGAAAACTTGGATGGAAGTAAAGGAAAAGAAATTCACACACAACTGGCATAAATAATTAGAATGCTGCAAGAAATTCGCTTAACTTGTTCGATTGCTCTAGGTATTTCTAATGTAATTATGTGCAATCGTTTACCTTTTATTGTATTTTAACTTTTACTGTTGTGTAGTATATATGAAATCACTGCGACTTTATTACCTTTCCATAGTTATCTTATTAGCTACTCTAATCATAGATATTGCTAGATTGAAGCTGATAAAAATATTCTTTTCTGCTAATTGTCATATAAAAATTTGTAAGCTTTGAAGTGCTATTCGGACATTCTTTCCGTCATGACCAATAAACAAAAGCTGACTTTAAGTAGATAATAAGTTCTATAGAAAAAAAGTTGCTCATTTGCTGAAACTCTCAGTTATTGTGTTTATAAGCACACTTAAATGAATAATTTAAACATGATTCTACTAGGTTCTTTATTATAACTTCTGTGTATTCATGGCGTTATCAAACCTATTTGTTTTCTTGAAAAGAGCTTATGTCGGGGGTTAGGTGAAAGAGTTTACATTAAAGTAAAAGGTGTGAAAGCTCTTAAGCTTATTAGGTGAAAATTACATACCATATTTGAAAAGTTTGTCCAGGCCACATTCTATCATAAAGAGTAAGTTTCCGCGAATTTGGTTTTTCAAGCATATTTTATAGAAGAATTATGGACCTGTAGTTGCTTCCCACGCCCCGGACAAAGTTAACATGTAGTAAGCTCGACCAAACAGGGTTATATATTATAATCCCTATTTTTGAAGGCAGTTGATAAGAGTTATCATGCAGTGACATTTTAGGTTGCTACAAAGTTGTGACTATTCACTCAATTTCATTCATGACTAAAAGATAAAAAAGCATAACAATTAACTTATTAAGTGAGTTTATCCCAACTCATATATATGAACGTTTGATATGTCGTGAGCTGATGCTTTATTGTGTCAAATGCTTTTGTATTTTCTTTGTCATTTTTCTGTGCACCACTTGCAGTAGTGTTGCCGTATCTGCTCTTACATATCTTACTTTTGGACAATTTTGCCATCTGGTTGACACCGGTATTACTTTCATATTCTTTAGTAAAAAAGAGATTGGATAATGGGATCACTTTTTTTATGTTCATAGGATAATGGATAATTACAGCCCAAAAAAGGTAAACAACTAATGAACATGGTGATATGCAAATAGATTTATGGATTTTAGGGGGTACTCTTCCCAAAGATTCATATGACAATAGTAGACATCCCAGAAATTTATTTGTACTTGTGGTTGTTCTGAAGCATCAATGCAAGTAAAGATTGAGTGCAAATTACTTTTTCCCCCAAACTACTAAAAACTTGATATAATTTATGTGTTTAGGCTTGTGGTAGATATAAGAGAAAAATATATAAAGCTGTTGAATGTAAAATTAAATACTACCGTTGGATGGCTGTAAATTTGAGATAGAGAGTCCTGCATGAGATATTTCAGTTCAAGGTAAAGAAATTTAGTATTAGTGTAGAACCTACAAAAATGCCAATCTAATTTTTTTTTGGATAAGTAATGGCAGAGTAGTATTATATCAGAAAAGCCAACATAAAGCAAGCGTTGGTTGGTATGAACAACCCAACTGACCAAAGTGGTGTTGCTCTATGTTGATCAACCCTAATTTGTGCGTCTCTTGAAGAAGGGTAACATATTCTCTGGGAAGCACCATTTCATGCCTAGTAAGTTGAAGATAAAAACCCACAGCTGCCTAGAAACCTTGCAACAAATAAAAACGTGATTGTTGCCTTCCGAGTGGTCACGGAAAAGAAGGCACATGTGACTTGATTGTAAACTCCTTCTTTGAATATTTCTTTGCGTAAGGCAAGCCTCTCTAGAAATTAATCGAAGAAAATACTTTACCTTCTATGGAGTTTTGCACTTTCAAATATTCTTTTATAGTTATTTGGAGCTTCTCTTACTTGTGGAGCCAAAAGTTCTGCAGTAGTTTTTGAATGTAAATTTGCCACTTTATTGTCTTTGGTGCAATTAACTGTCGGATGATATGCTTGGAAAAACTAAATGATTCTTATGCTCCTTTATGAGAAAAGTAGAAGCCATTGTTAAACGAATATAAATAATTTGAATGGACAATTTACTGTCAATGTCCGAGTTTTATGCAATAATGATTCTGGAATTGAATTTACTTTATCTGAACGTTCTTATAGGACTTTTGATAAATATTTCTTGAAATTTCGAAGACAAATTGACCCATCCTTTCTTTTTCAATAATTTTGCCTTTATTTTCAAGATATCTTGGCTTGATAATCATATAAAGCCTAATACTGCGCTCCTAAAAGCTCTATGATGTCGATGTTTTGCAGTAATACTTCTACATTCAACTTTTCTGATTGCCTTCATATTCCCTATGAATAAAATTCTTGATCGGTGAATTATGACTGAAATTATTTTTTGGCTTTGTAGAATTGCTGACGTTTCTCCTACGTTCAGTACAATTAACATACTTGCAGAAGAAGTTCAACACTATAAAGGTAACCAACTATCTTATTTTCGTACATTTTTGCACGTTGGGTCATATTAACGCGTTCATTGTTGCTCATTTCCACTGTACTGCCAATTGTTACTAATGTCCACTATTTTCTTCTGTATAATTACTTTATTTATTCCTTGTTTGTAAACTGATTTATGTGCGTAATAAAAACTTTGGCTTGAGATATTCAATCTTTAGTTTTTGATGTCGTATCATGGTGTTCACTTTCTTTTATTTTACTTCGGGTCATGTTTTAGTTAGATTTTTTCCACTTAGTTAGCGAAGCTATACCTTTGGAAAAGTCCCTTTGCGCGGATGTTACACTAGAAGAAATTTTTTTTACAAATAATTATAATTGTTCCCCTATAGGTACAAAAAGTTGATGTCCAGAGGTATTTCACTTGACTCCAATATTACTTGTGTGAAAACTAATAGCCAAAATGTACTTCTTTTTCAAAAGCATACCATATCATTATGAATTGCTTCCCATATTGTCTTCCTTGGGGTAATTATATTTGTTCAAAAATAGTTTCGATTTTGTCACTTCATGCCCTGTGATATGCATCTCGGTGATAAAAATTAATACAATTCTAAAAGGCTATGACAATTTGCGCAGTATCATTTAAGAGTAGATACTACGATTTTGATGGATCATAAAAAAAAAACAAGTGACCTCTATCGGAAACAGATAGGAATGTCAACAGGCGCGAAAAATACAAAGCGATGTCCGCAAAGAAAAAGCAGAAGTTGCTACTACAACGTCGACTTAAATACCAAGAGTCAAAGACACGTGCACCTGCTGAGAATATAACTGTGGATTGTGTGGATTGCCTGACTGGAATAATGGATCCACCTGAATGCTCTACGAACACTTCTTACATTATGCATCCAGGTTAGAGGATACGGTTCTCTCATTGCTTTCACCTTATCTCACAAAGTAATCTCGCATTTTAAATTAGTCAACTTCCTCTATGCTTTCTCTTTGATGTAGCTTTTACTACGTCTGAGGATCATCTTCCGTCTCCTGCTTCGGGTAATGAAACAGATGTAGTGCAACCACTTTCTATCTATAAAAAAGGTGGGTATGATGCCTTCTACACTTACTTTTATACTACTTGTTATCATTTGGTGCCATCTAAGGACCACCTAACTTGTTCTTAGGTTCAACGTCAGTAGCACCCGGTGAGCTATGTGACAAAGACTCCGAAATAGTTACACGTAGAGGTTCGTTTGGTTTTCTTCTATCTGCTGAAACAATAATTGTTTCCTTTCGTTCACCTTAGTTTTAACCGTCTATTTCCAACATATAGGTCGTGCACCAACTATGAAGTTTGCTCCAATTACTGGTCGGTTGCGTTCAAACTATGTTCCGCTGAAGAAAGTTCCAATCTGCAAATTTTGCACAGCAAAGAGATTTGAATATGAACCGCTTGCATTTTGCTGTGGTAGTAGAACAATAAAGTTAACTTCTCATCAAATGCCTACCAAGCTGCGAAATTTATTTCTTGGAAACAATGTGAAGTCTAAACACTTTCGAACATATATTAGAACGTATAATAACCTTTTTGCATTCACCTCACTTGGTGTAAAGTATGACAAAGATTAGCAAAGAGAAACTTTGGTATTTATACATTTAGAGTTAAAGGGAATATGTACCATTGGATAAATAATTTGCATCCTACAGATGACAAATCAAGAAATATACAGTTATACTTTTATGATAATTGCAATGAGCTAGAACATAGGATGGCATATTCCGACAGTATTCACGAATCAGTAGTCAAAGATTTGATGGATATATTATCAATAAACCCATATTCTGCGTTTTTACGATCTTTGGTACATGTATCGAACCTTCAATATTTCCACATAGCCCTCAAATGTGACTTAAATTTGGACCAGAGAGTATACAATTTGCCGACTTCATATGAAATTGCAGCAATATGGACCGAGGAAAATAATGGCATAGCTTTGAATGCACCACATATTCAAATTTATCCTCGCACTGATCGAACAAAATAGTGAATTACTATTATGGCTGTTATGATGCATTGCAATATCCACTATTGTTTCCGTTAGGGCAAAGTAGCTGGCATTGTGGTATTAAGAAGCTCCCACCAAATTGTCCTGCGTACTTAAGAACTGCGCATCACGAAGAGGTACCAAGTATAAGAAATGTTACGTCACTTGACGAATATCTTGAAATGGAAGATGAAATTCTTAAAAAGGGACAGCAACGAAGAGATACTGTTTCTGTTCGTGAGTATTATTGTTACAAATTACAAATGAGAAATGATGATGAAGATGAAATATTGCATACTGGAAGAATATTTCAGCAGTATTCAGTTGATGAATACATTATACTCAAAACACAAAGATTGGATTTCGCAGCGTTCAATCAAGATTTATTTAGGACGGCTATGCTAGAAGGACTTCTTGACATCTTGCGATTGGGTGAACGCGATGCTTCTAATATCGGGAAACAAAATTTCCTTCCAAGCTCCTTCATTGGAGGGCCTCAGGATATGCGACAACGGTACATGGATGCTATTGCGCTCGTGCAACATTTCGATAAACCTGATTTATTTATAACTATGACATGTAATACCTCTTGGAAAGAGATAAAGGAACATTTAATTCCAACTGATGAGTCACATAATAGGCCTGATTTGATTAGCCGAGTATTTAGAGCGAAAATAGAAGAATTCAAAAATGATATACTAAAGCGAAATATCTTTGGAAAGGTAGCAGCTTTTATGTATACTGTAGAGTTCCAAAAGCGAGGTTTACCACACACTCATTTTCTTAAAATATTAACTCATTTTCTTAAAATATTAACTAATGAATACAAATTACTTACTCCAGAGGCTTACGATAATATTATTAGTGCTGAAATACCTGATGAGAATGCAGAACCAGATTTACATCCGCTTGTTCTTAAACACATGATACATGGTACATGCGGTAATCTAAACCCAACAAATTCTTGTATGAAGAAAAAAGGTTACTGTAAATTCAAGTATCCAAAAAGTTTTGTGGACCAGACATCAAAAGGAATAGAATCTTACCCAATTTATATAAGACGCAATACATGGTTGGTAGTAAAAATAAGAGAACAATACTTGGATAACTCATGGGTTGTTCCATATAATCCTTTTTTTGCTAGGCAAATTTGACTGCCATCTGAATGTTGAAATATGCTCTGATATTAAAGTCGTTAAGTATCTTTATAAGTATATATGTAAAGGCCATGACAAGATTGCATTTTCTGTACATAATAACGACACAAACACAGAAGTAGATGAAATAAAGGAATATCAGTCTGCTAGATGGGTGTCGCCTCCCGAGGCTATGTGGCGCTTGTATGGTTTCTCGATTAGTGAAATGTTACCGACCGCATGCCCTCTTCAAATTCATCTTAAGGGACAACATTTTGTTTCATTAAAAAGCTGCGCAAATGTAGATACACTTGTAAATAATCCGTTGATTAAGCAGATGATGTTAACACAATTTTTCGAAATGAATAGAACAAATGATGAGGCTATGGAGATCAATCTATTATACCGGGAATTCCCTGAACATTTTGTTTGGTCTTCAACAGAGAAGATGTGGACACCTCGGAAACAAAGACATGCTATTGGTCGTGTTGTAACATGTCATCCAACAGAAGGTGAGCGATATTATCTTAGAATGCTATTAATGAATATTAGAGGACCAAAATCATATAAGGATTTACTAACTATTAATGGAGAATGTTGCAGCACCTTTAGAGAATCAGTGGAAAAACGGGGATTGCTACAAAGTAACAATAGTTTGCTTGAATGCATGTCAGAAGCAGCAAGTTACCAGAAGTCATACAGTTTGAGACGTTTATTTGCTACATTACTGATTTACTGTAATCCTACGAATCGATGACAACTTTGGGAAGAATTTGAAGAGAATATGTCCGAGGATTATACGTTGGTATCCAATATTAACAAAAAAATATTCGATACCAAGTTTTGAACCATATTAACGACATATTACACTCTATGGGTGGTGACATAAATGAATACCAACTCATTCCTGAAACAATAAGGCCTTCAGTAGCGACAAAAGAGGCAAAGGAGGTGCACTTTGAAAGGAACATCACGGTTACTAATGAGGATATACTATTATGCAAAAGGTTGAATAAAGATCAACTTAAAGCATACAATATAATTATGGAGAGAATTTTTTCAAACAAAGCTGGGGCATTCTTCATTGACGGACCTGGAGGAACCGGGAAAAACTTTTTATATCGTGCATTGTTGGCAAACTGTACAATCTAAAGGGTATATAGCATTGGCAACTGCCACTGCCTATGTAGCTGCATCTATACTCCCTGGTGGACAAACTGCACATTCACGTTTTAAAATACCAATAAATATTGACGACAATGTGAGCTGCAACATCAGCAAACAAATCTCACTTGCCTGTTTGATTCAGGATGCAAAATTAATTATATGGGATGAAGTATCTATGGCGAAAAAAAGAATGATTGAACTGCTTGATTTACTTTTGAAGGACTTAATGGATTCAACGATACTATTTGGTGGAAAAGTTATAGTTCTTGGAGGTGACTTCAGGCAGACATTGCCGGTAGTTCGGAACGGAAAAAAGGAATATTACATTAATGAAAGTTTACTATATTCTCATCTTTGGGAAGAACTTGAAAGGCTGCGGCAATTCGAAAATATGAGAGCGAAAAATGATCCTTCATTCTATAATTATTTGTTGCGAATAGGAAACGGAGAAGAAAAAGTAAACTCAACAAACAAGATTGAAATTCCAACTTCTTTGATCATTCCTTATACAACCGAACATGAATCTTTGGATAAATTATTCGCGATAACTTATCCAGATGTGCATATATTTTTCCCCTCCTCATGCTACACAAGTTCCCGCATTATCTTAACAACTAAGAATGATTTCGTCGACGATATCAACGACATGCTTGTTGCTCGTTTTCCAGAAGAATAAAAAACTTTTATTGGTATTGATGAAACTACTGAACATCATGACCAATCACAATTCGAGGATCTGTTGCACAGTTTAAATCCACCTGGTCTGCCTCCTTACAAATTGACATTGAAACAAAATTGTCCAATTATATTTTTACGCAACTTAAATCCATGTGATGATTTATGCAATGGAACACATTTGACTTGCTATGATTTTAAATCGCATGTCATTAGCGCCAATATTTCAGTTGGTCACTTTAAGAATACACATGTGTTTATCCCCAGAATACCATTATTATCATCCCAAGATGAAAAAAATGCCTATTCCATTTAAAAGAATACAATTTCCTATAAGACTTTGCTTTGCAGTGACTATAAATAAAGCGCAAGGCTAGACATTAGATTTTGTTGGAATTTATCTGCGAGAACCTGTATTTTCGCACGGTCAACTTTATGTGGCTTTGTCCAGAGCAAAGAGTTCGAACTGCGTGAAAGTGCTAATCCGACCGACTATATCAGGTAGCGCGGACGATCACTACACAGATACATTGTTTACAAAGAAATTATCGAAAAAGATACTTTATAGGGATATTCCGCCAAAAACAGATAGTATCCTAACTAAAAAATGAAATAGCAGATGAAGGATACTTATGATGTGCAATTCGGTCGGTAGCAATCAAGTTGTATTCACTGAAGCGTTGAAAACTACAGCTAATGCTCTTTGCACACATGACTACTCTAACAAAGATGAATCAATATGAGGCTGTAGCATTCGCTTAGATGATCGTAGAGAGGTATTTTTGCATGAAAATATAGTACCAGAAAAAAATTCACTAGATTTTATAAATTCATTAGGTATAAAGGGGCAAGCTAATTAGCCATGACTGATCTTTTTAATTAATAATGCAGAGTTCGTGTTCTAATTCTCACTGCATATAATTTCTTAAATGGAAAAATTTAATCTGTCTAATCAGGTCATCCATTTTATTATCTGTGTGTACCTGTTTTTTATCTTCCGGTATATACTGATGATGTCTTTTTTCCCCCAATGTAGAATCTACATAATACATGGAGTACAGATTAACCATCGATAGGATTACTCCACAAACAAAAGAGTGGACATCAAAGGTACAACTCATTGAGAAACTGCGGCCAAGGCAAAGTAAAGATGGAAAGACGCGATTCCAGATTGTTGTTGTCCAGGATGAAAGAGTAATCTTCTAACTATCGTGTCACTTCTTATTTTACTGCTTGAAATATAATTGCAATCGCCAGTATTCTTTAATTGAAAGAAAACAACCAGATCCATTTACTTAGGTAACCACAAGTTTAATCGTTTCTGTCACACTCGCTATGTAAGGAACTAAATATTTGCGGGGCTCTATGAAAGTAGATATTCTATATTTAGCATTCATGTTTGTCTGATACTAGTTTTTTAGATAAAAATTGTGGTACCAAACTCTGGAATTTCTTCTTTGGATTACATATTTGTGCCTTTAGAGTACTTTATTTGTCCAAAAGGATATATTTGCAATACACTTTGCAGTCGTTGCATTTGAAATTTGCTTAAACTTCTTACATCTTAAGAAATTAAAGGGCAAGAATTCAGAAGGCATGACCAATTTGATGGTAATTATTTCATTCATTAAATGTTTTTTCTCAAAGGCCATACTCTGATAAAACAGATGTCCATAAAATAGTCACGATGATAAGCTTGTCATTACGTACCTCTAATTATTTTTAGATTCAAATTTATCTACCGAGATATCATTATGAAATCTGTTACGTTACAAAAAGTAATATAAATCTTCATAAATTCTAGGAAGATGCTACTTATGTCTTAGGAAGCTGTTATGACCCGACCCGTCGTCTCATGAGTTACCGCTCCGTTTTCCCCATATTATGTTTCCCTGTGTTTCAATATCAGTATTTGAGGTGATCGGGTAGAATTGGATTGGTTTTAGATGGAAATGAGACACTTAGTCTCTTAAAGGGAAGCTTGTTTTGGAAAAGTCAACTGAAAGTTGACTATTTAGTTAGATGGCTCGGATGTGAATTCCGGTGATTTTGTTAGCTTCGAGGGATGATTTGTGACTTAGGAGTGCGATCGAAATTGGTTTTGGAGGTCCGATGTAGAATTAGGCTTGAATTGGCGAAGTTAGTATTTTGGCGGATTCCGGTTGGTAGGTGAGATTTTGATCCGAGGGTCGGAATGGGATTCCGAGAGTTGCAATAATTTTTTTAAGCAATTTTGGATATGTGTGCAAATTTTCAGGTCATTCGGACGACATTTGGTTGGGTTTTTTATCGAAAATGCATTTCGGAAGTTTTGAAGAAACTTAGGCTTGAATCCGATGTGAATTGATGAATTTATTGTTGTTTGACGTGTTTTGATGATTGGAATAAGTTCGTATGATATTTCGGGATATGTTGGTACATTTGGTTGAGGTCTCGGAGGCCTCGGGGTGATTTTGGATGGTTAAATGGGAAGTTTGGACTTGGGATTTGCTGCAGAAAATGCACAGCAATTGCAGACCAAAATTGGTCATCGCCTTCGCAGGAGTAGGTTCGCATTCGCGAAGAGAGGGGTTGCCAGTTCATCGCGTTTGCGTGGTCATCATCGCATTCGCGTAGAAGGGCCTGGGGGCCCAGCCTAGCTTGGTCATCGCGTTCGCGATGGAGGAGTCGCGTTTGCGTA
The DNA here is from genome assembly GCA_026770625.1 of Nicotiana glauca. Taxonomy (NCBI): domain Eukaryota; kingdom Viridiplantae; phylum Streptophyta; class Magnoliopsida; order Solanales; family Solanaceae; genus Nicotiana; species Nicotiana glauca. The sequence continues at coordinate 41,440 of MU711205.1, read as the reverse complement.
AGAGGATCTCCTGGTGCATCGCGTTCGCGTTTGGTCATCGCGTTCGCGTAGTTAGAATTCCTGGAGCATCGCAATCGCGGGTTGGGTACCGCGTTCGCGTAGGGCAATTTCTGATCAACGTAAGTTTCTTCATCGCGAACGCGGAGGGTTGTCCGCGTTCGCATAGAGCAAATAACTGCTGGGCAATAGGGCTTTTTAAATCATTTTGTTCCGCAAAGGTAAGCCATTTTCCACCATATTTGAACCACCTTGAGAGCTTCTTGGTAGAGTTTGAAGGGGATTTGACGGGAATTAATTGGAGGTAAGTCTCGTGACTTAGAAACACCATTTTATTGAAGAATCAACCTTTAATTCTTAGAAATTTGGGTAAAAATTAGAAGAACTAGGGCTTGGTTTTTGAAATGTAAATTTGGAATTTGAAGGGGCATTTGAACTCCGATTTTGATGAATTTGATATGTATAGACTCGTAGCGAGACGAGAAATCCGGTGATGCAAATTTCATAATTTTTTGAGAAGCGGGCTAGGGGCTCGGGTTTTGCTAGTTTCGGTATTTTTACTATATTTCGATTGTTTTCGATTGGGTATTGTTCCCTTGGCATATTGTAATGTATTCGCTCTAATTTTAGTTAGATTCAACGCGCGTGGAGGCCGATTTGAGGGTAAAAGGCATCGCGAGCGGGGAATTTCACCGGTTCGAGGTGAGTAATACTTATAAATGATATCCTAAGGGTTTGAAACCCCGGATTTGCACACCGTAGTGCTATATTGAGGTGACTTGCACGCCGGATAGAGAGCGTGGGGTAGAGCACCGTCGGGGATTGTGACTTGGTCCGTCTCGATTGTTGATTTTACCGCGTATTTAACTATGACTTGTTGTTTTTCACTATGACTTGGGCTTATTACCATATTTGGGGCTTATTGCTGACTGTTTGAACTCTTTGTGAGCTATCATCATTGTTTTCCTTACTATTTGAAATATTATTTGAACTCAGTCCATTAAAATTTTACTGTTTCATGAATTCAGCTATATTTTTACTCAACCTTGAGTTTTAACTGATATTTGAACTATTGTTTGAGCTGAGCATTTTCGTTTTCATTGATGCTCGAGGGGCTTACGATTATTTTGGACTGATTGAGGCCGAGGGCCATGATTGAGGATCTGATGAGTGATGCGAGGAGGCTTTCAGGCCTCGAGTGATGTGAGGGGGCTTTCAGGCCTCGAGTGATGTGAGGAGGCTTTCAGGCCTCGAGTGATTGGTGAGGAGGATTTCAGGCCTCTAGTGTATTATGAGCAGGCTTTTAGGCCTCGCATTGATATTGTTCAGGCTTTCAGGCCTTATTGATAGCGCTTGAGCTGAAGGAGCCCCTCCAAAGTCTGCACACCTACAGTGAGCGCGGGTACCCATGTGATTGAGAGTGAGCCCGAGGGGCTGATGTTGTACTGTGTGATTGATACTGAGCCCGAGGGGCTGATATTGTTCTGAGTGCTGTGATACTGAGCCCGAGGGGATGATACTGTTCTGAGTGCTGTGATACTGAGCCCGAGGGGCTGATACTGTTCTGAGCGATTGATATTGAGCCCGAGGGGCTGGTACTGTTTTGAGCTGTGCCCGAGGGGCAAAATTTTATGTGCTCATATTGCATATCTTTTTTTTGAAACAGTTTTCGTAATTATTGAAAAGACCATTTTCAAAAGAGATTTGAACTGAGCTGAAACATTTCTAAAGAGTTCTCTGATTTCATTGTTTTCTCGAAAATTGTACCCGGCTTCTGTATAGCCTGTTGGTTGCTTTACGTGATTTCTTGTTGCTCAGTTATTATTTACTTTTATTGCTCACTAAGTTGGAGTACTCACTTTACTCCCTGCACCTCGCATGCAGATGCATCTATTATTCACCCGGTAGCGGGTTTGGTAGCGGGTTGAAAGTATTGTTATTGTAGTTGAGCAGAGTGATCGCAGCGTTCGCGGCACCGGGTTACTTCCTTTGGTTCTAAACTTCATTCTGTATATTGTTGGCCCTGTAGTGGTATTTAGGCTTCTCTAGATGCTCGTGACTTGTGACACCCCGGTCGGACTGTGTTGGGTTATAAATATGGTTAACAAATGTCATTTAGGCGTATTTGCTATTCCTTATGTTTAATTATTTTGAAAGAGATTAATTGGATTAGTTGGCTGGCATTGTCTTCACGAGAGGCGCTATTACGACCAATGCGGGTTCGGGTCGTGACAGAAGCCTTTTGAAAATCCAAATTATGCATTACAATAAACAACATAACCTCATGTTAAACTCAGATTACATATACTATTTCAAACAATAGAGTAAATGAAAGCATTCTTAATTGCTAGACATCTAATAGATCATGTATCTGTTGAACACACACCCACAATGCTCATAATACCAGAAACAGCTCATTGAAGCACTTCAGCTTACAACTTACTTGCATAATGCCAATTAAATATTAGGTTTCACACATACCTGGGCATAGACATAGGAATATATTTCCTTTTAATTTAAAGTGATCTCTTACGTGAAAGATTATTCTCGATTGATTTTCATTCGTTAAGTTAGCATTTTAGACCTTTCCTTGAACTGTAGGAGTGTTATTTCATACTTATCCTTCCACGATTGATAGATTATTAAAACCATATTGTTTTCCTTGTGTTAACTGATCAGATATGCTTTTATTTAGTAAGCTGAAGGATTAAATGTAGACGTTTTCTCTAACGTAGTAAACTTAGACTTTTACAACTGACAGATTATTGAAATCATGGTATTGTCCTTGAAACGTTTTACGCAATTGGCTAATAATAGTACGAGTAGCTAATATGTCAATGTCCTTTGGTAATCATACATTGTATCCAAGTTATTATTCACCCTGCTAATTTGCAATCCTTTGAAGTTCATTTTATTTACTACCCTGTTGCAAACCTTTTGACTGCTACACCACACATTTTCCATGTAATACCAATTCTCAGTTAACTAATGTATACATCATTTTAATTTTTTTGTTTACCAAGAGATTTTTTAACTCTCTACCCGCATGGAATACGAACCACACTTCGTAACATGTCTATTTGATGTCGTCCATAGGGAACTATTAACTTGCTTTATCTACTATTACTACTAAACTATTAGTGCGACTAAGAACAAAATATCGTCAATCACATTCAAAGTCGTTTCGAGCAGTATCAAGATTTCACAAACCACTTTGGTTATACTATTATTCTTCCACCGTTTTGTCCAAATTTTCATGTTCTCAAGAACCTGTGCATTTAGTTATCCCTTGCCACCTAAATTCCAATTGACAAGTATAAGAAAAGAGAAAACAGCTGGTGGAAGCTTGAGATGGTGGCGTCATAAGAAAGGTAGCTAAAAGTGGTGGCAGCTTCACATTGGCCTCATAACAGAAGTATCTAAAACTTTTAAAATTTCTGGGGTGGTCACAAAAAGTATCCCGACTCAGTTTATTCTCCCATTTAAACGTTTTAGACATATATAATTACTTTACATATTTTGATGTGCAATATAATGGATTCTCTTTACTTTTGCTGCATGAGATCTACATCTGAGAAAGGGGAGTTCAACTACACATTCTTTAGTTCAAAGAGAGATGCTGACTTTATGTCAATGATATAAAATAATTTTAGTTACGCTTTTTTTTATTGACAAATTCACTGTTGTCGAAGAGGTGAAATATGACAACATACAAGACCCACCTCTCCCGCCGCCGATGAGGTTGAATATTATACCATTCGCATATTTGCACGAGCAGGAACGAAATACGAAATTTGGTAACCATTATTTAACGCGTAGTATACTCTAGCAATTAAAATTTATTTGTATCCTTACACTCTGACACGGTGTACATTGGTCTAAATTATAACTCACTTGCAATGTCCACTAAACAGATATAGTCGCCGTTGTGGTGAATTGTGGCTCCATAGAGTATGTTGGCGCTAACAGTAGCAAATGTCATGAAGTCATCGTAATGGATACCAAGTAAGTCTGATAGCACTCTATTTACTTTATTGTTGTCGCAACTACTTGTAAAAAAATTGGCTACAATGTCGTCTTATTCACTTTATTACTTCGGTCAGATACCTTCAATTAAGAAGGTATAATGTCATGAGATTATAATCTCAGCCATCTCCTCATCAATGTTACCTTCTTCGACTAAAGCTGGAAAGAAGAAATTTCTCTAGGCTCATTTATTAAATCTTCAGTTTGATCTATGACACTTGCCTTACCATTTCATTCAACAAATTTAATCTTTCTACGAATAGAACAAGGCATAAGATCTCCAAAAACAAATTGTATAGACTTTCAGTCATAATACAACTTTCTCTTCGTCCCAACATTTTGAGCTACAACATTTCAACGATTACCATGGTTTAGTACAATTTTTTTTTGTATATTGGCCTTGGTAAAATCCAATACTACTCACGAGAAAAGAAATGCAACGAAGCCTGAAATGTGTTTACCACTACTTTTTTAATATGTCCATTACTGCCTTTTTTTAATGTATACATTGACTGCTATCATCTGACACATCTTAGTCAAGAAGACTTCATTAGTTAGCGGGAGATCAATATTTCTCATCTTCTACTGCCCGCATCATTTTTGTAGCTAAAACATGATTCATATATAATATGAGTTACTTTGAGTGTTAAGCCAGCTTTGATTAGATGCTGAGTGCATTAAATCCGATATCTGGACATCATAACCACAAAATTGGTTAAACAGTTTGTACTACACTATAGAGAACACGGAAACCTTCGTTATTTTAGACAACCAACCCTGAACCTCCTTAAGATTCAGTAGATTTAAGACACCCCAAAATCCAAGAAATACAAGAGGAATAATAAGAAAGCGCATACTAGATGTATGCAAGTTTATAGAAAACAAATAAAGACAATAAATCACTAATTACAAATGCAATTTTAACAAATAGACACACACTGATACCCTTAAACAGAACAGATCTTGATGAATTTGATCAACTAGGAAATTAACTGCTGATGATTTTTCAAAAGCCAATAACCTGATTTTCCAATGTGTCACATTGGCTTAAAGCATCCATCCAAATGCTCCCTTATTTACTCTTCTACGTCAATTACAACTTTCTATAGTAATATTTTTGGTTGACAAAAAAACTTTAACAACAAATGATAAAGTGAAATATATTAACATATGAAAAACTATTTACATAAGTTCTTAAGTTCCTATACAGATAGAAAAGTTCCCTTCTGTGATGACCCAAAATGTCATCTTTAAATTAAATAATCATATCAATGTTTTAAGACCTTAAAAAGTGCCATCAATAATTTTTCGACTTGCGTGCGCAGTCCGTATAATTTTTTGTTTTTGTATGAAAAATGTATTAAATTATGAATTGAGCTTTAAAACTCAACTGAGTTGACTTCGGTCAACATTTTGAGCAAACGAACCCGGATCCAAGTTTTGACTACCGGATCATAATTTTGGACTTATGAGCATGTTCAGATTTGGATTTGGAAGTCCGAAGAACAATTCGGCGCATTTTGGCGAAAGTTGAAAAATAGAAGATTTTTGGAAAAGTTTGACCGAGAGTTAACTTTTTGATATCGGGGTCGGAATCCAGTTCTGAAAATTTTCATAGCTTCGTTATGTCATTTATGATTTGTGTGCAAAATTTAAAGTCATTCCGAATTGATTTGATATATTTCGGCGCAAAATGTAGAAGTTGGAAGATTCGAAAACTCATAATTCAATTCGATGCGCGATTCGTAATTTCGGTGTTGTTTGATGTGGTTTGAAGCATTATTAAGTTCGTATTGTATTTTAGGACATATTGGTATAATTGGTTAAGGTCCCAAGGGTCTCGGGTAGATTTCGAAAGGTTAATGGAATGAAAATCGGACAAAAAGGGTTGCTGGAATTTTCTGCAGAAGCCGTCTTGGACAGCAAATATGCAATCGTGGAGCCTATTTTGGAAGCTTATATCTCGAACTCTATAAGAAATCTGTAAATGTGTAAAATATAAACGTTGTAGCTCTTGCATCCTAGTTTCCAGAAAGCTAAACTATTAATTATTTTGATATTTGTACAGAAAGTTACGATCGATTGAATAAGGGTTGGTAAAGCTGTTTTGAAATTTTCCAGAAATATTTGATGCGAGGAGGCTACTTTGGAAGATTATACCTCTAAATCCATAAGGAATCTGAAAATGTGCAAAACATGAAAGTTGTAGCTCTTGTATTTCTAGTTTCCATAAAGTTAAACCATTTGTCATTCCAATATTTGTAACAAAAGTTATGACAGATTTACTGAAGGCCGGGACCGCCTTTTTTTAGCTGGAAAACAATTTATATTAGGGAATTAGCCATTTTTATTCATTTGTGACGATTGTATAGCTCGGGAAAAGCGATTTTCAACAGATTTTTCAAGGGAAACATTTGGGGTAAGTGTTCTATATCCGAAAGTATTTATATTACATAAATCCATGGTTATTTTCATCGTTTATTTCAGATTTTGATGAAAGAAATTGAAGTTTTTGTAAAACTTTTCAAAAATAAAAATTTAGTATTTGAAGGTCCATTTGATATCGGAATTCGATAATTTTTTTATGGTTGAACTCATATCAGAATGGGTTATCGGATTTTATGTGTTTCGTCGAATTCCGAGACGTGGGCCCCACGGGCAATTTTGAGCTAAATTTCGAATTTAATTTGGAGAATCTGTAAATTCATATGGAATTAATTCGTACGATTTATATTGAGTATATTGAATTATTATGACTAGATTTGAAGCTTCGGACGAATTTGCAAGGCAAAGGCTTGTTGAAATTTTGAATTGATAGCAAAGCGAGGTAAGTGTTTGGTCTAACCTTAGCTTGAGGGATTAGGAGTTGTGTCATAATTATTATGTGTTATTTGTCAAGTACGATGTATAGGAATGGTGACGAGTATCTATACGTTGGTGTCAAGCATGTCCGTGAGTCTTATAGTTTGATTAATATGTTTGACTTAACTGAAGAGTTTTGCCTCTCTTATTGTTATGTTATATTTTCATAACTACTTGACTCCTGTTGATTTCCTTATTATTGACTTGCATATTGTGGGATTGTTGTTACATGTTACTTTTCCCGTTATTGAACTGTTTCCTTTATGCCAGTACTCTTTTCTGTGGTTATTCCTTTGAGCTGATTCTACCATTTTTCTCGTGATTTACAGCCCTGAGATGATTTACCTATATTACCTGGTATTATTATTATTATTTGTTGTTATATGTATTGCGGTGATATCCGATCCTTCTGTTGTGCTGTAACTGTTGATTCTGTTGGTTGCATTGTGTATTTACTTTGGGACTACGGATGTGGAATTCCGGTAGCTCCCCCTTGTTTATTTACTTTTGGGACTACGGGTTAGATTCCCGGGATATCCCCCTGCACATTTACTTTGGGACTATGGGTTAGATTTCCGGTAGATTCCCCTGCACATTTACTTTGGGACTACGGGTTAGATTCCCGGGAGATCCCCCAATATATATATTGAGGATACCAAGAGATCCTCGGGATACCAAGAGATCCCTAGCATTTATATTGATGATACCAAGAGATCCCCAGCACATATATTGAGGATACTAAGAGATCATCGGGATACCAAGAGATCCGTAGCTCATATACGGAGGATATTGAGAGATCCCCGAGTATTTACATTTGGGTCTACATGACGGTATCCTGGGAGATCCCCGGTTGTTATCTTTGCATTGAGTTGTACTCCTTCTCTGATTATTTTATCTCCGTTGTAATTGTTGTTATCAATTCAAGTGTTTTAATGGTTTAGGTTTCCTTCACAGCTATGATCCTTTATGTAGAAATTCATAGTGTTGAGAATACCTCACCCTATTGTTTTATATATATTCAATACTTTAAATTTCAACAATTGTTATATTTTTAACTCAATTGATTTCTTAGCTAAATTTTTCTTAAACCGTTTGAGGTTGTTGTTACGACCCAAATCCCGAACCCGGTCATGATGGCACCTCTCGTAAAGACAAGGTCAGCCAATAGATTAACAATACTTCTCTTAACAATTATTTAACATTTATAAAACTAAAACACGATTAGCATAATCAAAAGCGCAAAAAAACAGCGATAACAACAGGGAATCATCCCGTCACAGCCCGACATCGGGGTGTCACTAGTCATGAGCTACTACAGAGTTCACTAAAGTACTACAAGTCTAGAAATAGGAACAAAGTCTAAAAGTAACATGAACAACATAAAATAAGGGAGAAGATCTGGTGCCGCGGACTCTAGCGGTCACCTGGCTCCGTTATGATAACAAATCTTCAATCAGCTCAAAACCCGCTACTGGGTGGTCAAATACCTGCATCTGCACACGAGGTGCAGGGAGTAAAGTGAGTACTCCAGTTCAATGAGTAATAAGGTTAAATAATATCTGAGCAGCAATAAACCACGTAAAGCAAATCAACATGCTATATGGTACAGTGTAACCATTGAGAAAACAGGGAAAACGTGAAAATCCTTTAGAAAATATCTTGACTCAGTTCAAAATCTCTTTTGAAAATATCTTTTCCCAACAGTTAAGCAATTAAATGCGGAACAGGTAGTGCAAGTTAGCACAAAAGTCAGCCCCTCGGGCACCAACAAGTATGCATAATTGAGCTCATAAACTCGCCCTACAGGCAATATTCTTGTTCCTGGTCAAGCATTGTTACCTGACCCGTTTACATCATACAGTGTCACTGTTACCACTGTCTCAAGTTTATCCTCTTTAAAAGTGATCAGACAATATCAGAACAGCAAATAAATATCTCAAAAAATAACACAACAACGAAAAATGCACAAAAGCATGAATACGATGCAATGCATATGATGGTACACTCCGGTACCCACTGCGGCATGCAGTCCGATCCATTTAACGTCGACGACGCTCACTGGGGGTGTGTACAGACTTCGGAGGGGATCCTACAGCCCAAGCGCAATATCAGCCATGTCTTGGCTTCAAACAGGCTCTCGGCCTCAATATCAATATATCATCGCCGCGGTGTGCAGCCCGAGCCATCCATATATTCAGAAATCACTATAACACTGCTGCGGCGCGCAGCCCGATCCATGCTCAGTCCAAAAATGCACATAAACCACTTGGGCAATATTAACATGATGGTCCTCAGCTCAAAACATCAATAACATATTGTTTAAGTTTTCAAATCTTAGAAAAATGGCTGAGTTTGCAAAATAGTATTAAAACCTTGGATCGAGATCAAATAATATGCAAGTAATGCAAAAACAGTGATATCAAATCCCCGAAGGATTCACAAGTTGGCACGAAGCCCCAAACATGGCAATCAACCAAAATTATGATGATAACAGATAATTTCAATCAAATACGCGGTAAAATCAACAACCGGGACGGACCAAGTCACAGTCCCCAACGGTGCTCTACCCCACGCTCATATCCGGCATGCAAGTCACCTTAATACAACACTATGATGTGCAAATCCGGGGTTTCAAACCCTCAGGATATCATTTACAAGTATTACTCACCTCGAACCGGTGAAATTCCTCGCTCGCGACGCCTTTGCCCCTCGAATTGGCATCCACGCGCGTCAAATCTAACCAAAACCAGAGCGAATACATTACAATATGCANTCCGCGCGCGTCGAATCTAACCAAAATCAGAGCGAATACATTACAATATGCCAAGGGAACAATACCTAATCGAAAACAATCGAAATGTAGCAAAAATCTCAAAACTAACAAAACCCAAGCCCTGGGCCCGCTCCTCGAAAAATTACAAAACTCACATTACCGGATTTCTCGTCTCGCCACGAGTCCATACATACCAAGAACTCCCAAATCCGAGCTCAAATGACCTATCGAATTCCAATTTGAAATATTAAAACTCAAGCCCTAGCTTAACCCCCTTTTCAATGGATTTCCACCAATTTCCATGTAAATTCTACCATAAACTTGAATAATTAGGCCAAGGAACTTACCTCTAATCATTCTACCTTGAATCCCTCTTCAAAATTGCCTCAAGGCTCTCAAAATCGCTCCATAATGGAGGAAAAATGACATAAGTTCGCGGATGATATAATGATATAAACCCTTCTGCCAACAGCGATTTTCGCTTCTGCGGCTAAATAACCGCACCTGCGGTCACCGCATATGCGTCCAAATGACCGCTTATGCGGTCTGACTTAAATTCACAGGGACCGCTTATGCGGTCTAGAACCTCTTCTGCGGTCGCCGCGTTTGCGGACTTTTGTCCGCTTTTGCGGAAATTACCAAGCCTCCAGGAACCGCATTTGTGACCTCCCTGCCGCATCTGCAGAACCGCCTATGCGGTCCCTTTTCCGCAGATGCGAAAATGACAGAACCAACAACTTCAAACATGCAACAAACTCCGAATTCTCCGTTTCACCCGAATTCACCCCGAGGCCTTCGGGACCTCAACCAAAAGCACAGACATGATCTATTACCTTATTCAAACTTGCTCGAGTCATCAAATCACTATTATTACTATCAAAATCATCAAATTTCACCAAATCAAAGCCTAAGTTCTTCAAGAACTTCTGAAATGCACTTTCGATCAAAAACACGACCAAACGATGTCTGAATGACCTGAAAATTCACACACATATCCAAAATCACCTAACGAAATTACAGAAACTCCCGGAATTCCATTCCGACCCTCGAATCAAATTCTCACCCATCAACCGGAGTTCGCCAAAATACTAACTTCGCCAATTCAAGTCTAATTCCACACCGGGCCTCCAAAATCAATTTCGATCGCACTCCTAGGTCACAAATCACTTCCCGAAGCTAACCAAATTACCGGAAGTCCCATCCGAGCCCTCTAACTCATAAGTCAACCTCCAGTTGACTTTTTCAAAACAAGCCTTCCTTAAAGAGACTAAGTGTCTCATTTTTCACCAATACCAATCCAAATCAACTCTAACACATCACATACTGTTAATGAAACATGAAGAAGCATAAAATGGGGAAAACGGAGCAGTAACACATGAGATGATGGGCCGGGTTGTCACAGTTGTACTTTACTTAAAAAGGAATTTCTTTTATATTTTGATTTATTGACTTCTCGTATTAAAGGTAATAATTTATTTGATATTGTACTTCAATTGAAAAGGATATTTTTTATCAAATGATTTTTAAAAAATAACTTCATCTTTTCTTGTTGATTTCCTATTTGGATTGGGAGTTGTACCCTACTTTATGTTAAGTGAATGAGGCTCCTTAAGCATTCTTAATTGTATTGGGTTATGGAACCTATGAACTGAGTAATATGAGGATGTTGTTGTGAAAAATGAGACAAAAATATGTGGGCATGAGGTACCGTGAAAATATAAAAGTGGGCTGAGACCAATATTATTTATAATTATGAAATGAGGCGTCACAAGATGACTTTTACTCGAAAGGAAATATATTCGAAATATATTTATTGAAAAGCATATTATCTTAGAGATTATTACTTGAAGGATTTATAGGTGAAAGATTTATATTTGAAGGACTTGATTAATTGATTGCACTTGTATTTATTATTTGTTGAGAAACATTTATGTTGCTTGCTATTTATATTACTGGTTGATCATTGTTGCCACCATTGTTATCTGCTTCCTATTATTTTGTACGCTATATTGCACAAGTTTATTTGATAGTCTGGTCCTAGTCTCTTCACTACTTCGCCAAGGTTAGGCTAGGCACTTACCAGCACATGGGGTCGGTTGTGCTGATACTACATTTTTGTATATTTTTGTGTACGAATCTAGGTATTTGATCAATAGTAGCTGTTCATTGCAGTGGAGACTCGAGGTAAACCTGCTGCAGCCTTCGCGGTCTTTGGAGTCACCTTCAATTGTACTTATTTCCATATGTTCCTTTTGTTCGGAACAGTGATGTATTTATTTTGTATAACTACTCTTAGAAAAGCTTATGACTTGTACTACCAGTTTTGGGAATGGTAAATTATTTAGAGAAATTTCATTTTAAGATAATAAATATCAATGTTATTTCAGTAAATGTTAGGCTTACCTAGTTTAGAGACTAGGTGCCATCACGACTCTTTAAGAGGGATTTTTGGTTCGTGACACCTTCTGAATCCTTATACGCGGAAATCTATCCGGTAATTTATCTGTTCTCTTTTTTGAACACTAAAATGTATATTTTTACTATATATTCGCTGCGTAGACTTTAGAAAATACAGTGACAATTACATATTCCAGAAATCATTAGTTTCAAACTGGAAAAAACTGTGTAGGTCATGCTGCATTTGTATGCTTAAACACACAATATGCATCATTTAAATGACCTTTCTGTCAACCTTCACTCTCCTGCGTGAACATGTTACTTACTTACAACATTGTTTGAATTCCAGTCTTACCGAATTGTATCTGCTATTTTTATATTTACATCCTCTTCTTTATTACTCTTGCTGACATTGTTAGACTTATATTTTTTTCATTAGGTAGTGTCACTTATTGCCCATTCATTTTACTGCAGTATGAGGCCTACTATCCTTACGATGTGGGAAGACTTCGCCGACACTGATGGGAGCATCCTCGCTGCACAGATTCCTGAATACCCAATAATTGTAGCAAAACGAATTACGCGAGCTAGCTATGGCGGTATGGAAAACATTACACTTTTTTTTTGGGATACTGCAAGAGGTCTGTTGTGAATTCTTTACTAACATAATGTCACGACCCTAGTTCACCAATTGTGAACACGTCATGACGGCACCTAGTCTCTACGACCAGGTAAGCCTAACACATTGCGGAAGTAATAACAATTGCGGAATTTATAATTAAAACTAAATAACATGAGTAATGTATACAGTTGCCGCCTGACATATACACTTTAAAACCAAATACTGAAGTAACCTCCAAGACCCGAAAACCCACGGGTAACACAGGCTAAGAATAATACATAACACTGCTCTAATCATCCAGCAAGTCTATAACAAGGAAGAACAGAATAACGTCTAGCTAACTAAAGGGTAGAGTGGGAGGGAGACTCTCCGGTCTGCGGACGCGGCAGATATACCTCAAGTCTCCGAATGCTCTCTGCAACTACTGATAATGCGCCTGCGTAGAGGTACCTAGATCTGCACATGAAAAACATGCGCAAAAGAGGCGTGAGTACACCACATCGGTACTCAGTAAGTGCCAAGCCTAACCTCGGTTGGGTAGTGACGAGGAAAGGTCAGGGCCCTACTGAGACAGAAATAATAAAATAGCAAGATATTAACAGTATCGAAGTCTGATGAAAACTAATGAACACAGCAGTGTGATAAGACAGTTCAACGAAATATAATACTGCAAGACAAACAGAAATACAGAATAAATATAGTAAAATTACAAGAATACCGACGAGGGTCTCCCAGGATACCGTCCTGTAGCCATTTACCTTAACTATCCAATGAAACTTCCGGGATACCGTCCCGTAATCCAAATCTCATATCAATATCAAAGGATCTCCCGGGATACCATCCCGTAGTCCAATCATCAGTGTGTAGGGGAATCTCCTGGGATACCGTCCCGTAGTCCCAAAATAAAAGTGCAGGGGGATCACCCGGGATACCGTCCCGTAGTCCCAAAATAAAAGTGCAGGGGGATCTCCCGGGATACCGTCCTGTAGTCCCAAAATAAAATGCAGGGGGATCTCCCGGGATACCGTCCCGTAGTCCAAAAATAAAATGCAGGGGGATCTCCCGGGAATCATACCCGTAGTCCCAAAGTAAAATGCAGGGGGATCTCCCGGGAATCAAACCCGTAGTCCCAAAGTAAACAAACAAGGGGGAACTC
>MU711205.1:5773-19859 GCA_026770625.1 Nicotiana glauca | reverse complement strand
GGGAACAAACTCCCTCATAAACATGTCTGAGAACTGGGTCCAAGTCAGTGAGGCAGACTCGATTGGACTATCCAACTCATAAGTACGCCACCAATCATAGGCGGCTCCCCGAAGCTTAAAGGCGGTGAAAGAAACCCCACTGGACTCCACTATACCCATAGTACGAAGAATGCGATGGCACTCCTCCAAGAATCCCAAGGCATCATCTGAAGCTAGGCCACTGAACACTGGGGGATTATATTTCTTGAACCTCTCTAGCCTGCGCTGCTCGTCCTCTGAGACAGCTAACCCATCCCCGGGCTGTACTGGTGCTACAGGCGGTACAGGAATAACCTCTAGAACCTGCTCCATCGGCACTCTCTGCTCAGGAGTGCGGGCTGCGGGAGTCTGGGCTCCTCCCCCGGCCTGAGATGTGGCTGCAGTGAGGGGAAGCAACCCCGCCTGAGCCAAAGTAGTATACATGCTCATGAACTGAGCTAGGGTCTCCTGGAGCGCTTGAGTAGTAGTGGCTGTAGTAGGTGTATCAGGTGCCTGTGCTCCAACTGGATCCGCTGGTGGTACCTTAGCGGCAGCGCGCGCGGGTGTTGTGGCTGCACCTCGGGCGCGTCCTCGACCTCTACCCCAGCCCCGGCCTCTGACGGCGGCAGCAGGGGGCGCGGGTGCCTGGTCCACTCGTGTAGCACGTGTCCTCACCATCTATGAGAGAATAGAAAACAAAAGTTTATAATTGGTGTCAAAACATCGCACGACAAGAAATTTAAAAGAGATGAAGATTTTCCTAAACAGTTACATAGCCTCTCGTAGATAAATACGGACGTCTCCGTATCGTTCAGCGAGACTCTAATAAACTGGCCTGTGTCCCGTGACTCCTATGAACCTAGAGCTCCGATACCAACTTGTCACGACCCTAGTTCACCAATTGTGAACACGTCATGACGACACCTAGTCTCTACGACCAGGTAAGCCTAACACATTGCGGAAGTAATAACAATTGCGGAATTTATAATTAAAACTAAATAACATGAGTAACGTATACAGTTGCCGCCTGGCATATACACTTTAAAACCAAATACTGAAGTAACCTCCAAGACCCGGAAACCCACGGGCAACACAGGCTAAGAATAATACATAACACTGCTCTAATCATCCAGGAAGTCTATAACAAGGAAGAACAGAATAGCATCTAGCTAACTAAAGGGTAGAGTGGGATGGAGACTCTCCGGTCTGTGGACGCGGCAGATATACCTCAAGTCTCCGAATGCTCTCTGCAGCTACTGATAATGCGCCTGCATAGAGGTACTTGGATCTGCACATGAAAAACATGCGCAGAAGAGGCGTGAGTACACCACATCGGTACTCAGTAAGTGCCAAGCCTAACCTCGGTTGGGTAGTGACGAGGAAAGGTCAGGGCCCTACTGGGACAGAAACAATAAAATAGCAAGATATTAACAGTATCGAAGTCT
This sequence comes from Nicotiana glauca, assembly GCA_026770625.1. Taxonomy (NCBI): domain Eukaryota; kingdom Viridiplantae; phylum Streptophyta; class Magnoliopsida; order Solanales; family Solanaceae; genus Nicotiana; species Nicotiana glauca. The sequence continues at coordinate 18,396 of MU711205.1, read as the reverse complement.
GATGAAAACTAATGAACACAACGGTGTGATAAGACAGTTCAATAAAATATAATACTGCAAGATAAACAGAAATACATAGTAAATACAGCAAAATTACAAGAATACCGATGAGGGTCTCCCAGGATACCGTCCTGTAGCCCTTTACCTTAACTATCCAATGAAACTTCCGGGATACCGTCCCATAATCCAAATCTCATATCAATATCAAAGGATCTCCCGGGATACCGTCCCGTAGTCCAATCATCAGTGTGTAGGGGAATATCCGGGATACCGTCCCGTAGTCCCAAAATAAAAGTGTAGGGGGATCACCCGGGATACCGGCCCGTAGTCCCAAATAAAAGTGCAGGGGGAAGTCCCGGGATACCGTCCCGTAGTCCCAAAATAAAATGCAGGGGGATCTCCCGGGATACCGTCCCGTAGTCCCAAAATAAAATGCAGGGGGATCTCCCGAGAATCAAACCCGTAGTCCCAAAGTAAAATGCAGGGGGATCTCCCGAGAATCAAACCCGTAGTCCCAAAGTAAACAAACAAGGGGGAACTCCCGGAATCCCGCATCCGTAGTCCCAATGTAAATGCGCAACCAACATCAGAGAAATATTCAGAAAATTTAAGTACAACAATATAAGGCATCAAAGAATACTGGCCTAACATGCTCCACGTAATCACAGTTAAGACAATTTAAACAAATAGGCAGCTTGGATCAATTAATCATGCTCTTCTATGCTAACACAGGCTATAAAAGCAAGTAAAGTAAGGCAAATATGAAAGAGAATCCAAATCAAATAATTAAGTAAAAATTAGCGAATAAAGAATTTGCTCAAGTACACGCTCGTCACCTCATGTACAAGGCATTCAATTACCAATTATCACATCCTAAGTGACGAAGTCCCCCACACAAGGTTAAGCAAGCCACTTACCACGAACCGATACAAAATCAACTAGGGAACGATGCCCTTCCACGAGTATCCGACTCTAAGTGGCCCAAATCTATTCAATTCAATTACAAATCGTCAATAATATTACAAGCAACAGATTCCACTATTAAAATTAAAGCTAGGGATCGAAAATAGGTAAAATGACCAAAATGCCCCTCCAACCAACGTCTCGGAATCGAATAATTTTTATATTTTCAGAACCCTCGTACTCTCACGAGTCTAACCATATAAAAATCTCCCAAATCGGAGGTCAAATGCCCCATCAAATCCTCACAATTAGGTCTAAGAACTTTACCCCAATTTTCATTCAAAATCCGAAATTAAAGGTTGAATTTGAGGTTAGATTAGTGGGTATTAATCATAAGGGAGTAAGGAATCGTTACCCAATCGTTGCCTATGAAAATCCCTCGAAAAATCTCCCAAAACCGAGCTATCTAGCTATTGTTTTGATAAAAATGGAAGAACCATCGAAATGGGACTTTTAATCTGCCTGCCCAGGTATTTAAAGCATCGCGAACGCGGACGTTATCACGCGTTCGCGAAGAAGAAATTTATAAGGGGTCAGAAATGCCCTTTGCGATCGTGAAGGAACAGATGCGAACGCGAAGGCCTGGGTTCGATGACCTACGCGAATGAAACAACCATGATGCGAACGCGATGAAGGAACAGGTGAAACCACGCGATCGCGGGAGGCCAAACGCGAACACGATGAAGGAATTTGACATCTTCCAAAAATGCACTACGCGAATGCGTAGATGAGGACGCGAACGCGATAAGAGGGAGAACTAAATCTACGCGAATGCGATTCCTTCTATGCGAACGCGATGAGAGGGAGAACTAAAGCTACGCGAATGCGATTCCTTCTACGCGAACGCGTAGAAGGACAACTGACCTGCAATTTTCTGCAATGATTTCCAACTTCAAAATGCTCCATTGAGCATCCGAAACACACCCGAGGCCCCCGGGAACTCAACCAATCCTACAGACATAACCCATAACCTCATTCAAACTTGCTCCAATCCTTAAACCACCTAAAACAACGGCGGAAACACGAATTACCAAAGATTCAAGCCTATGAACTTCAAATTCTAACCAAACACACTTTCGATCAAAAACCTATCCAAACCTTGTCTGAATGACCTAAAATTTTGACGCACATCCAAAATGACATGACGAAGCTACAACAACTTTCAGAATCCAAAACTGACCCCCGGATCAAAAATTCACTATCGGACCGGAAACTTCAAAAATTCAAACTTCGGCATTTTAAGCCTAAAAGAGCTATAGACCTCCAAATAACATTCCGAATACGCTCCCAACCCAAAAATTACCTAACGGAGCTAACGGAACCATCGAATTTCCATTTTGAGGTCGTCTTCATACTGCTCCTAATACGGACCATTTTTTTCAACTCTTAAGCTCTCATTTAGGGACTAAGTGTCCCAAAACACTCCAAATCCTAATACCGAACGTACCGGCAAACCAAAATAGTAGAAATGAACTTAGGAAAAGCAGTAAATAGGGGATCGGGACGTGAATTCCAAAAATGACTGGCTGGGTCGTTACACATAATATGTCATATAGGATTATCATTGTCCACAAGGTACAACTCGGTTATACTGATAAATCCACTATATCCTCAAGTTGGAAGACTTCTGAACTGGTATGGAACAAATATTGACATACTTGAATTATATATTTGGTTAATTAGTTCATGCAAACTAAACATGTGTGGGTTAAACTAGATGGTCCAGCATATGGAATTTCCTGCTGCACTACCGTGTTTCCCTTCTTCCCAAAAAAAGAGACATACTTAGCATGCTAGAAATTCAATATTTTTCTTTCAGTTAATTACAAGTTTATAGTAACTTGGCATCTGTGTATCTTAATTGAGATGGTTTTGAAATACATTGCATCTCATTTTACAATATAACTTTATGAGTTTAAAATCTTAGAGCTTATATGCAAATTTTCTCACCAAAACTGAACAACTCTTGGGAAAGTGTCACTTTGCCCTTATATTCAGTGAGTATTTTGGTATGGTATATATAACATTGGTAAGAATAACCAGTTCTTCTATGAGCTTCCAATATGTACTATTACCCCTTTGATTAGCTATGAAATAACACTGCACCGCATTGGTTTTCGGAGTTAGCTGCTGTACCATCTGACAAATAAGCTGATATCGTTGGTCAATGTTGACTAGATTTCTGCAAAATTAATTTACTCCTCCAACAGGAACTACTGCAGTCACTGAGGCTAATAGTTTCTTATTTGTATTCTTAGAACATGTCTACACTATATGTCCACACACCATATTTGTACTATATGTTGGAGCTCTGGCCAGTCGAAAATTATGTTATATGCATTATAACTGTGGTCAACTAGAAGAAATATTTTTTCGATACTTTCTGTTGATTTTTAGTATTGTTGGTGTAATCTGAACAATAATTTGTCACTGGAGCAACCAATTCCTGTTATTTTCTATGTTTTTAAGTTTGTCACCTGTGACAATCTCTTTGTGTCATTTTAAATGTACCTCACATTTTGTTGCCATTGAAATGCCTCTATACATGTACAGGGTCAAAGACAACCGACCAAGACTAATGAGATACAATCAACAAACGGGGGTTGATTAGTCTCTGGTGCTTGTAGCAGAACAAGACGATATTGTTTCAATTGCTGCTATCCAGTCACAACCTCATGTATGTGCATTTCATGCATGCTAATATGTGTACATATAGACAACTTTAGTATTCTTACCCCAACTAAATAAATCTACTTGCATTCTCCTCTTTCACAGATACAACTGTTTTATGTGGAAGGTAAATTGTCATTTCCGACTGCCGACCAAGATTTCTGTGAATTACTGTATTCCCATTGCGGGCAGCTGTACAGAACTCATTTGTCGAAAATTATTCACTATGTGAGCTGCAAGCAACGTGCGATGTTGACACCCAGGTATTGCGTCTTGGAGTCCGAGCTTAATAAAATATATTGTTCTACATCTTCAAAGAAAGAAAGTTTCTTGAGTCATTGGCTTTATGAAAATCAAATAACGTAAATTAATTGCATATTAGGGCCCGCTTTGAGGTTGTAATGACAGATGCCAGTGGATCAACTGTTGCAACATTAATAGGCGAATTAGGAGAGAAATTTCTTGATATGACGGCCACAGATATCTGTGAAATATCAGCTAAGGTACGTTGTTGATGGCAGCAGGAGAAACTTTTTAACAATTATGATACCGTGAAAATAAGTTTGCTCTTACTTTTTCCAATTATGTATTCCTTGATGTTTGCCTTTGCAGATAAAATGTAACCAATAATTAAATAAGTTGGAAAAAATATCTTAAATAAAGTAATTTGATATTTTATTTATAATTGAATTTCAGAATTACAACTAAAGCAGTCTCACCTACACGTTAAATGGTCTACTAGATAAGTTTTTCAAGACAAACAGAACCATACATAGAGGTAAAAATAATATCAAAAGAAAAAACTCAATAGAAACAACAAAGGGAAATATCTTCATAATTAATTCAGAACTTTGGTGGCTTTCAATAATTACAAATAAAACTAGATAGGCTTCATATAATAAAACTAGGAAGTTCCATAAAACAATAAATGGTCTGTGAATAGGCTTTTCGATACTAAATTTTTTTTAGAAAATAACAAGATTAGAAAAATTAATGCTCAACAACAATCAATTTTAATTAAATTTAAAATGAGTTTTGCGGACATCCCGAACAAACACAACATTTAGTCTTAAATTTAACATTACAAAATAAGAAAGTTAATCGTGTAGAGATGCCTGGGCATTGCCAGGTTGCAGGCGAGACCGAGCTGGCATCCTCACGTCGCCAGGTATATAGCGTGATGGACCTAGCTAAAACCCTTGCGTCGCCTGGTTTTTATCGCATTGCAGGTCTGGCTAGGCGAGGTCCTAAACTAGTTGGGAAGCTCGCTAAGCCTGCTGCTGTTGCTAAAAAAGATGGGTAATCCTCGCTTGTAATTGCCTTCATATGAGTCTCTGTTTTGTAGCTGCAAATGATGGTTACTACGCTGCAATATTTGGTCAAGAACATAGGTGCAACTGACAAATAGAAACAGCCTCCACCCTAAGGTTTTGCCATCCAATATAGCACCTAATGTCCTTCAAAATCTCCTTGCCACTATGCTTATGCGTAGCTTTGATTCCTTTCCATTGGAATGAGTACACAACTGGAAATTCCTCAATAAGATAGGGCATTGTTACAGTAACGTCTCATGCAAAAAAGTACATAAAGTTAGTGAAAAAATTGATCACCATGCTCTTCCCCCTAAAGGTTTGATCATAGTGATTGAATGTTTGATCTCTAGCATATTCAACTTCCTCTGCAATGTTATATTTTTAACAACCCCTGTGTAGTTTTGCCTAGCTCCCTGTATCAAGTACTGATGAAATGGACTGCATTAAGATGATCCATAATGCTCCCTTTGGTCCCATATTCAAAGACTAGCGCTGCATATTTCTGGGCAGCATATTCCTATTTTCCCAACCTGGTACATTCCTATTGTATAGCTCATGATGAACTCTGCCTTGATTCTCTCTAGCAGAAGTACCTTCTTTGTGGATTACTGACCTTTGTTTCATGAAAGTATTGCTTCCTTTACTGACCATAAACCAACTGTGTGATGTCTTCAAATTCATGCTTGTGCTTACCATATTAACTCCTTCTAAGGGAATGAGCACTAGGTGCTAATACCACCCAAAGAAATCGTATAATACGATAAGGCATGAGAACAATAACTTTTCCTGCAACAAAGAAAACATAGTTAGTGAAAAATGAGCTCAACATATGTGACGATCCGGCCCGTCGTCACGTGAGCTACCACCCCGTTTCCCTCATTTTCTACTCCCTTATGTGTTATTATACGAGTCTTGGGTGAATGAGTTGATTTGGATTGATTCTGGATGGAAATGAGATACTTAGTCTCTTTAAGGAAGGTTTGTTTTGAAAAAGTCAACCGGATGTTGACTATTGAGTTAGATGGCTCGGATGTGATTTTCGGTGATTCGGTTAGCTTCGGGGGATGATTTGTGACTTAGGAGCGTTATCGATGCCCCCTTTTTCTCTAAAAAAAGCAAAATCGGGTTTACGACATTTAGGAAAGACAACCCTATTCCCGTTTGGGAATTAGTTTTTTTTGGATTTGGAAAGTCGCCACCTAATGATTATAGTGCATTAGGACACTTTTTAGAAGGATTAAAGATGAAAACCAGAGTTTGGGTAAGGGCTCAAAATTATCTCGAGGGGAAGGTGTTAGGCACCCCTCAAGATCCACTAATGTGGTTCCCGGCCATGCTACAATTGTGACTTTAAATGCAAACACGAATAAACAAGCAAGTATTCAAACAAGAAGCATAAAAGGGGTTAAAAGAAGTGCTGAAATTCAGAAAGGAAACAGTTTTGTGATTGAAGAGATACGCAAGTAAAGGGAAGGGGTCAAATATTGGTGCAAGCAACTTGAAAGACGTATAAGAAATAGAAGTTGAAATAACTTTTAAAAATCTAAAGATTATTAAACTAATAAAGAGGGAGGGGAGTCCTAGGTTTATACATTACATGGATTATTCGCACAACACCGGTACCCAATTGTACGCACAGTGTTATCGTGTAATCATCATCTCCATGTCTACCCTTCCCACCCCGTTAAGGTATTAAAGCGCGGAATGGTATCGTTTACTTATTGCATGTTATTACCCGTCCCAGTCCTATCAGTCCTGGAGGCAAATGGACTACTAATCCTAAAGAGAAAGGGGCTTGGGGATTCAGAACTTTCAAAGGATAAAATGCTAAGGCGTCAACCAAAACAAGTAATTGCAAATAGAAGGGGAAACAGACAAGCAATCAGGGCTCAAGTATGCCTCCATAAATCAACAAAAATCACAGAGTTTAGCATGTCTTACACGTACTGATTTCAGTCTTATTTAAATAAAGCGACGAGCGGACTGGTTCAACGCATATTTTTAGGCGAAAAGTCTACATTAGGCATACTCGAATGCAGTTGACTAAAACCGATCTAATTGAGCATCTAAGTGTTGGTTAACGCTAGACGTGTTACATACTGATTTTAGAAAAGAAGATGCAAACTAAAAGGAGTTACCAATTTTAACAGGGACATTACGAATTTAACAGTTAATATTACCTCTATTCAGATTCGAAATTTCCTATAGGCATGCTTTCTATCGCCTTTTGATTTTGACACCTTTTTCGACGTTAACAAAGGTCCTATGAACATGGTATATATATGCAGCTTTTATTATTGAACCTATCAACTGTTTGCCTAGTGGTGTTTATAAGTGCAGAATGCAATAGTTTATAGACCATATTTTATACGAATTTGGAAGTTGACCTATAGGTAGGATATCTATGCGCGAAGATGTAGAAATTATGAATGAATACTATAGGCATGATTTCTAGATGTATTTGCAGGAATTAAGAGTTGCCCTATAAGCATGATTTCTAGGTGTGAAATTGCAGAAATTATAACAAACTCCTATGGGCAGGATTTCTACCCTTGATGCATAAAATTAAATCCCATCCCCCCTTTTTACTAAGCTCCCTGAGTTTATACAAGTTATTACAGCCCAAAAGAAATAAACTGGAATTAAAAAAATACATCAGAAATCATCAGCTGCATCCGAGCAGCCTAATTCAGACTTAATGCCTAATAATATGAGATTGAGCCACTTCCGAGATCCAAATTTCCAAGCCTTCTCTTATCTAAGGTGTTTCAGAGATCCAAGGGATTTCAGGAACCCCAGGCAGTGCATACACCCAAGATGTTGAACAGAAATTGAGTTGTGCAGTGTGGAAGGGCCAACCCTTATGTGTCCAAGTTCAGAGGGAGCTCCAGGGTCCCAAGGCAAGGCTCACACAAGAGGGGCAGAACTTAAATTCTAAGAATGAGGTGTAAAAGAAGGGATAAGGGCTACCCAGGCAGACTGGTGGTCATGCCCAGCCACTGAATATACTGGCACACCCCTGGCCGAACCTATTGATCAAACATTTAGGGTGTAAAGACCTACTGAAGGTAAAGCCAGGGCCTGAACAATAATCAAAAATACTGGCAGGCCAAGGTTGTTACTCAGCACATGCAATGAGGGAATGGGGATGGGAAATTGACAAGCTCAAGGCCCCAAAGGGCCCAATTCATATCCATGGACAATGATTTCAAACATTGCCATGTTTCTGAACCATAACTTAAAACATATAAAGGGGATATGAGGGTTTGGGATTCATAAAGTATCAAATAAATAATGAACAACTGACAGGATGTACACATAAATTAAATATTGAATTACAAGGGAAAGGGATATGTTACAGCATGTTAGAAACACATGTTAACCAAAGAAAACATGATCAGAAGTAGACAGGAATGAAACATGTTGTTGTTGAAGATTGAAAATTAACTGGAACATACCAGTAGAGAAGCAAAAGTGCAGAAGAAAGTAGAGCAAACAAAAGTCCACAGCCAAGCAATAGCACAAGTAGCAGAAAAGAGAGAGAGAGTTTTTTAAGAGTGATTTTTGAACTCAGATTGTTTTCTATTCGTGTTTTCAAAGGAAATGGAGGAGAGTATTTATAGCTTTTTGAAAACGAGTAGAGTAAGGTAATAAGTACAAATCCAACACAAATATGGGCATGATCACAAATCAGAATCAATTAGCATAAGACTCCCCTTTAATCAGGGGATTCTTATTCAAACAGATACTAACAGGATCGAAATAAGGAGAGGAGAATCAATCTTGTAAGCAGAATGGCTATTGCCATAAAAGAAACAGTAAAGTCATACAATAGGCAATTAAGTCTAAGTACAGGATTTGAAGTTATTTTTGGAAAGATTCAGTGAGGCCAATCAAAGGAAAGCGAATCAATTAACCCTTGACGGGAGAGAAAAAATCAAAATTTCACAAAAGGAAAAGTTTTAAAATCAATTACGAGTTTGAAAAAAAAATCAATAACAGAAGGAACTCAGCATATAAATGAATGCACAAGTAATAGACACACGAAGCCAAGCTATGGCAAAAGAACAGCATATAGTAGTAGCTCAAGAGAAAACAATTGAAGCATGATAGTCAGGTTTCAGTGTTTAACAATAGAGAAGAAGATCAGAAACATGCAAAGAGTTGAGTGAAAACCATACGAGTTGCACAAACAATTTCAAAGAAATCGAATAGTCCCCAAAGAAACTAGGGTTTTTGAAAATCAATTGAGTTTAGAGGAGATAAGCAGATAAACAAATAAACAGATTCAGAATCTCGGATAAGCTCCTAAAAATTAGGGCTTTCACTATGCTAACTCAGGTATAGAAGAAGGATAAATCAAGCGAATATTAACAAATAAAAACTCAAACAAAATCCCAAAATTAGGGTTTTCAACATGCTAACTCAGATAAAAATAAGGTAAATCAAACGAATATTACCAAACAAACTAAGAAACAAAATCCCAAAAATTAGGGTTTTCAACATGCTAACTCAGATAGAAAACAACAAAACACAGTAAAACATGTTGAGAATCGGAGAAGAGATTTGAAATAACTTGACATGAAACCCTAGTTGAAGAATAAAGAGTTTCCAAAAGCAAAAATTAAAGAAACCTATAGAAAAATGCATAGAAGGTTCGCACACACAGAGATCCGGAGCAGATCTTAAAATAAATCGAAGGAACCTCAGAGATTAGTGTTTCGTAAGAAACCCAGGTGATGAGAAAGGCTTTGGAAACCATCAATCTGAGCAGGAAAGTCGAAGGTAGAACTCGAATAACCATGACTGGCTGGACAAAGGTTGAAGACGACCAGAGAATAGTCATCGAACAAAGGCTTGGTCGGAACCCTTCAAGATCTGGCAATAGGACCTTTAGAAACTAGCACGCAGAAGCCATGAGAGGCTAGTATAGGCCTCCGATGAGCCTGAGAAGCCATAGATTAGGGTTTCGATGAGAGGCGGCGGCTAGGGTTTGAGGTGAGTTGAGAGAGAGTTGAGAGAGGAGGGGATTCAAAGGCGGCGGGTTGTGAGAAATGATAGGGTTTAGGGGGGTCGTTGGAATTAATAAGGAAAGAAGTAACGGGGACCGTTGATCGAAATGATCAACGGCCGAGATTGAAAGGGGTTATGGGCTAGGTCGGTTGAATAGGTGCTGGGTCGGGTTAAAGTGCTAATTGGGCTGTATAATTTGGGCTGAGTTGGGGTTAAATTGTGGTGCCAAATTGGCTGAAAATGCAATACAATTGTGGCTAGATTGTAAATAGCCAATTTTCCCTTTATATTTTTATAAAATAGTACTGTAGATTTTAAAAACAAATTAAGAGTACTGGGTAAATGAATATTAATTTAAAAATACTGGGACTAATTTTATAAATATAAAATGCCATAAATTACAAGATAGGCTATAATTGCAACTATATGCAATTTCGCTTTAAAAATACCAAATGAACTTGTAAAAATATGCGAAAATTACCTTAATTATATTTTGGTGTAAATGTAAAAATAAAATGAATTATTCACCAAAATGATAATTTTAGGAATAATTATTGGATTTTGTTGTATAAAAAATAGGTAATAAGTTGGTTTTAAAAATCATTAAAAATGCCAAAACTCTTGGGTGTGCTTATATATTCACCAATATGCTATTTTGGAAATATTCGGTATAAAAATACTTAGGGAAAAATTGGGTATCAACAGCTGCCCCTCTTTACCCGGGAAGGATGAAAGAGTTGTCGGGTAAAGATATGATAGCCAATTTTGACCAGAAGCGGCGATTTGAAAAGAACTTGACCGAGCTCCAGTTTCTGAGCTGCCTACATATCCCTGGTTTTACAGGAATCAAGCCATATGTAGTTCAGAAAACATTGACGGAACATGCCGATGGTGATTCGAAAGAGATGGGCACGATGTTTATGGGATAAGAGGTATTTGAAACTGGATCGACGGTGAGGACCGGGGCGGGATCGCTCCTGCTGAGACGGCCATTGCTAGCTGGTGTACCTGCAAGTAAGCAATACGGGCGTATATTGTGCATAAACTTAAACATGATGCAAGTTCCCGTTGGACCATAAATGCTGTCCTTGGACGGTTAGGATGACGTCCTCGGACCATGATGTCCTAGGCCATGAAGCGCAAAATAAAGGGTTCGCAGGCTATGAAATGATGTTCTCGGGCTATGATAATAGTGCCTCTAAACCATGATGCCTTTGAATAATAACGTGCATGATATAAAGTGGGGTCCTCAGGCCATGGCATGGTGTTGTCGGGCTATGAGGATGATGCCTCCGAACAATGACGCCCTCGGACAGTTTGGCAATATTTCAGCCCGTGAAATGCAAGGTTTGGCGGTATTTCAGCCGATGCAAAAGCGTAAATGGTGATATTTTAGCCAACAGAAATTTAAATAAAACAGGCGATGTTTCAGCCGATGCAAAAATGTAAATGGCGATATTTCAGCCGACAGAAATTTAAATAAAATAGGCGATGTTTCAGCCGATGTAAAAAGTAAAATGGCAATATTTCAGCTGACAGAAAGCATAAGTATAGATGATGATGGAGATGAACTGGAGATCTTTCAGCCGATGTAGCATTTAAAAAAAGTTTGGCGATATTTCTGCCGATTGCAAGATGTGAGGTGGCGATATTTCAGCCATGCAAGAAAAATGAAGTGGCGGTATTTCACCCATGCAGGTGGAGGTAGAGCTTAACCTCGGAAGGTAGATAGGTAGCCTTATGCAATGCAGATAATGCAGATGGAGACAACACTTAGTTTCAGAAGGCAGAAAGGTAGCCTTGTGCAATGCAGGAAATGCAGATGGAGACAACGCTTAGTCTCGGAAGGCGGAAAGGTAGCCTTATGCAATGCAGGAAATGCAGATGGAGACAACGCTTAGTCTCGGAAGGCGGAAAGGTAGCCTTATGCAATGCAGGAAATGCAGATGGAGACAACGCTTAGTCTCGGAAGGCAGAAAGGTAGCCTTATGCAATGCAGGAAATGCAGATGGAGACAACGCTTAGTCTCAGAAGGTAGAAAGGTAGCCTCATGCAATGAAATAAAAGCGAATAGTAAGTAAAAAAAAATTCTTAGCTGATAGTTGGTAGCTGATTGTGATATTGCGGCTGCTGGGGACATTGCGTGCGGATAGAAAATGCAAATATGTGTGACGGTTCAATGCGATTGCATAATATATTTGGTAATTTTGTGACTTGGGTGCCTGCATCCAAAGAAAACCGTGAGTTTTGTAAGAGGGGGGAAAGGTTAGTTCGTTTTCCCTTGAATCCTGGCATTGCGTATCATCGGGGTAGCATTGCTAAACAGCGGCAGTTCGGACAATGATTATGCATGATTTAGTAAACATATCATAAGTAAAAAAAGAAAATAGTTTTCTTTTAGCTGAACCAATGACTGTGATGCGGTTCGAGACATTGCAACCTCTCCTGCTCCGGAATTTTGAGGGTCCTTCTCAAAATTCTGCCCCAGTTTACTGGGCTGGCACTTCTGACGGCTGTGCTGAATGACTGAAGAATCATCTTCAGAATTTTGAGGGTCCTACTCAAAATTCATCCCCAGTTTACTGAGGTGACATCCTTGGCGATGAGTGGCTGAAGACTGACTTCGAAATTTTGAGGGTCCTCCTCAAAATTCTGCCCCAGTTC
>MU711202.1:131190-143325 GCA_026770625.1 Nicotiana glauca | reverse complement strand
AACATCTAAAAGAAAAGAACAACAAGAATCGAAAGGCTTTCAGAAACCCTAATTTGAAAAACCAACGATTTTAAAGAGGAAATTTGGGGAAAACACTCAAAACATCAAATATAGCATAGGTTCAACACAGATCTAGGCAAATAAATGAAGAAAGAACCTCGAATAGTTTAGGGTTTCTGAGAAACCCTAGAAATGAGAAGGCTTGGAAAGGGTCTGGTCTCGAATAGATCTGAGCCATAGCTAGGCTCTTAAAGCTCGAACACGCCGGAACATGATCGGAGAGGCCATATAACCACAGATCCGTGGAGGATCTGCTCGGACACCATCGAGGTTGGACCTCGGAATAGCTCTAACGACCAAGGCCTGAGGGAAAGGAAGGTGAGTACAGGACGTCCAGGGCCTGAGAAGCCATGGACTCCGATGAGATTGATCGGAGAAGACGAGGGAGGCGATTATGATTTCGAGGGCTAGAGAGAGTTTGAGAGAAGGAGAGAGTTTATGGGCAGCTGTCTGAGAGAAATGAGGGTTAGGGTTAGGTCGTTTGGAATTAAAAAGGAAAGGATTATTTGTGGTCGTTGATCAAAAGGATCAATGGCCTGGATTAAAGGGGATCCCGAGCGGGTTTAGTTTAATGGTCAGGGGTTGGGTTAAATTGGAATTGGGCAGGCCCAATTGGGCATTAGGATTGGGGCCAATTGGGTTTAAGATTAAAACGAAATTGAGGCTATAATTGAAATGAAATGTGGCCCAAAATTGAAATAGCCAGTTTTTCCTTGTTATTTTATAAAAATAGTAAAAATAATTTTAAAAGAAAAATTAAAGATGCTGAAACAATTAATAATACATATGTATTAATTAAAAAAATATTAGAACTAATTTTACAATTATAAAATACTATTAATCGTAGAATAGGCTATAATTGCATTTATATGCAATTAGATTTTAAAAATAATGAGCAATTTTGTAAAAATGTACAAAAATCACCTTAATTATATTTTGGTGTAAATATGAGAATAAAATAAATTATTCGCCAATAATGATAGTCTGGAAATAATTATTGAATTTTGAACTATTAAAATAGACAACAAATTGATTTTAAGAACTTTAAAAAATAAGAAAAAATACCAAAACTCTTGGGAATGCTTATATATGCATGAATATACTATTTTGAGAATGAATGCTGGTCGTTGACAATCAACGACCAGGGTTTAAAAATACAAATGGACTGGTTTGTTAATTGGGTCAGGGGTCGGGTAAAAAAATTGTATTAGTTCGCGATTTGGGGTCAATTGGGTTTAAGATTAAAATAAAATTGAGGCTATAATTGAAATGAAATGTGGGCAAAATTGAAATAGCCAATTTTCCCCTGTTATTTTATAAAAAATAGTAAAAATCATTTTAAAGGAAAATTGAAGATGCTGAACCAATTTATATTACATATGTATTAATTAAAAAATATTAGAACTAATTTTATAATTATAAAACACTATTAATCGTAGAATAGGCTATAATTGCATTTATATGCAATTAGCTTTTAAAAATAACGAGCAATTTTGTAAAAATGTACAAAAATCACCTTAATTATATTTTGGTGTAAATATGAGAATAAAATAAATTATTCGCCAATAATGATAGTCTGGAAATAATTATTGAATTTTGAACTATTAAAATAGACAACAAATTGATTCTAAGAACTTTAAAAAATAAGAAAAAATACCAAAACTCTTGGGAATGCTTATATATGCATGAATATACTATTTTGAGAACATTTGGGTGTATAAAATACATAGGAAAAAATTAGGTATCAACAGCTGCCCCTCTTTACTCGGGAAGGATGAAAGAGTTGTCGGGTAAAGATATGATGACCAATTTTGACCGGAAGCGGCGTTTTGAAAAGAATTTGACCGAGCTCTGGTTTCTGAGCTGCCTACATATCCCTGATTTTACAGAAATCAGGCCGTATGTAGTTCAGGAACCGCTGACGGAACATGCCGACGAAGGTTTGAAAGGACGGACGCGACGCTCGGAAACAAGAGGCGTTTTGAAGTTGATCGGTTGCGAGAATCGGAACGGAGTCACTCCTGCCGAGACAGCCATTGCTAGCCGGTGTACCTACAAGTGAGCAATACAGGTGTATATTGTGCATAAACTTAAACATGATGCAAGTTCCCATCGGACCATGAATGCTGTCTTTGGACGGTTAGGATGACGTCCTCAGACCATGATGTCCTGGGCCATGAAACGCAAAATTGAAGGATTCGCAGGCTATGAAATGATGTTCCCGGGATATGATAATGGTGCCTCCGAACCATGATGCCTTTGAATAATGATGTGCAAGATATAAAGTGGGATCCTCAGGCCATGGCATGGTGTTCTTGGGCTATGAAGATGGTGCCTTCGAATGATGACGCCTTTGGATAGTTTGGTGATATTTCAGCCCATGAAATGCAAGATTTGGCGGTATTTCAGCTGACACGAAAGCGTAAATGGCGATATTTCAGTCGACAGAAAAATTTAAATGCAGTGAAGGCGATATTCCAGCCGATATGAAAAGTGTGAATGGTGATATTTCAACCGATAGAGAATTTAAATAAAGTTTGGCGATGTTTCAGTCGATGCAAAAGAATGTAAATAGCGATATTTCAGCCGACCAAAAACATAGGCATAGATGATGGTGGAGATTTAAATATGAACTGGCGATCTTTCAGCCGATATAGAATTTAAATAAAGTTTGGCGATATTTCAGCCAATGCAAAAGAGTGTAAATGGAGATATTTCAGCCGATGCAAAAGAATGTAAATGGCGATATTTCAGCCGATTGCGGGACGTAAGTAAAAGGTGGCGATATTTCAGCTATGCAAGAGAAATAAAGTGGCGATATTTCAGCCATGCAAATGGAGACAATGTTTAGTCTCGGAAGGTAGAAAGGTAGCCTTATGCAGATAATGCTGGAGGGAGACAACGCTTAGTCTCAGAAGGCAGAAAGGTAGCCTTATGTAATCCAGATGGAGACAACGCTTAGTCTCGGAAGGCAGAAAGGTAGCCTTATGCAGATAATGCAGGATGGAGACAACGCTTAGTCTTGGAAGGCAGAAAGGTAGCCTTATGCAATGCAGGAAATGTAGATGGAGACAACACTTAGTCTCGGAAGGCAGAAAAGTAGCCTTATGCAATGCAGGAAATGCATATGGAGACAATGCTTAGTCTCGGAAGGCAGAAAGGTAGCCTTATGCAGATAATGCAGACGGAGACAACGCTTAGTCTCGGAAGGCAGGAAGGTAGCCTTATGCAATGCAGATAATGCAGATGGAGATAACACTTAGTCTCGAAAGGCAGGAAGGTAGCCTTATGCAATGCAGATAATGCAGATAGTAATAAAGATTCTTAGGTAATTGCTGGTAACTGATTATGATGTTGCGGCTGCTAGGGAATATTGCGTGCGGGTAGCAAATGCGAATAGGTGCGACGCTTTAATGTGATTGTGTAACATGTCTAGTAACTTTGTGACTTGGGTGCCTGCATCCAAAGAAAAATCGTGAGTTTTGTAACGGGGGAAAGGTTAATTCGTTTTCCCGTAGCCTCCGACGTTGCGTATCATCGGGGTAGCGTCGCTAAACAGCAGCTATCATGGTTATGCATAATTTAACAAATATAACGTAAGTAGAAAATAGTTTTGTTTAAATGAACCAATGACTGCGACGTGGTTCAAAGAATTGCAACCTTTCTTGCTTCGAAATTTTAAGGGTCCTCCTCAAAATTCTTCCCCAGTTTACTAGGCTGGCACTTCTGACGGCTGCGCTGAATGACTGAAGAATCAACTTCGGAATTTTGAGGGTCCTCCTCAAAATTCTGCCCCAGTTTACTGAGGTGACATCCCTGGCGATGAGTGGCTGAAGACTAGCTTCAGAATTTTGAGGGTCTTCCTCAAAATTCTGCCCCAGTTCCAATAATAGGGGGAAATGAGATTTTTATTAAATTGTGACCGAACCCATAGGACTGCCTACGTATCCCCTCTTAAATGGGAATCAGGTCAGGCGTAGTCCAAATTACATCATAAAGAAATCATATATGGTAACACATAGTATCGTTTCACTGCATCTGAGTTGATTGGCTTCGGCCAGACTTCTCCCTCCATTTCTACAAGAATAAGGGCTCCTCCAGTTAGAACCCGGTGAACCATGTACGGACCTTGCCAGTTGGGAGAGAATTTCCCCTTGGCTTCATCTTGATGCGGGAATATCTTCTTCAACTCCAGCTGCCCTGGTGTGAATTTCCTAGGCTTAACTCTCTTGTTGAAGGCTCTGGACATTCTATTCTGATACAATTGACCGTGGCAAACTGCATTCATTTTTTTCTATCTATAAGGGCTAACTGATCGTAGACCTTTTAACCATTCTGCGTCGTCCAAATCTGCTTCTTGTATGATCCTTAGGGAGGGAATCTCTACCTCGGCGGGAATGACCGCCTCTGTAACAAAAAAGTAGCATGTAGGGAGTTGCCCCGGTTGATGTGCGGACCGTGGTGCGATATCCCAGCAAAGCAAATGATAACTTCTCATGCCATTGTTTGTGACTTTCGATCATCTTCCTTAGTATCTTCTTGATGTTCTTGTTGGCTGCCTCTACAGCTCCATTCATCTGAGTCCTGTAGGCTGTAGAGTTCTTGTGCTTGATCTTGAATGCCTCACACATTTCTTTCATCAGATCGTTGTTGAGGTTTGAACCATTATTAGTGATGATTGATTCTGGAACCCCGAACCGGCAAACAATACGGTCACGGACGAAATCTGTCACAACTTTCTTAGTCACTACCTTGTATGATGCTGCTTCAACCAATTTAGTAAAGTAATCAATTGCCACCAAGATAAATCGGTGCCTGTTTGAAGCGGCAGGCTCAATAGGTCCGATAACATCCATTCCCCAGGCGACAAATGGCCACGGTGAGCTAGTTTCAGTAAGCTCGTTTGGAGGCATCTTTATCATGTATGCATGTATCTGACAGCGATGGCACTTGCGAACGTACTGAATACAATCTGTTTCCATAGTCATCCAAAAATAACATGCTCCGAGTATCTTCTTTGCTAAGACAAAACTGTTCATGTGTGGCCCGCATGTCCCTGCGTGCACTTCGTCCAATAGTCTGGTTGCTTCTTTTGCTTCGACACACCTTAACAAACCCAAATCGGGAGTTCTCCTGTACAGGATTCCTCCGCTGTGAAAGAAATTGTTGGATAACCTCTGAAGTGTGCGCTTTTGAGTAGCGTTGGCAAGTTCTGGATATTCCCCTATGGTCAAATACCTTTTGATGTCGTGGAACCATGGCTTTCCGTCCGCTTCTTCCTCAACGTGAGCATAATAAGCTGGCTGATCAAGATTCTTACTGGGATGGGATCAGTATAATTCATATCTGGATGCTAGATCATGGATGATAAAGTGGCTAATGCATCAGCGAACTCACTCTGGACCCTGGGGACATGTTGGAATTCCGTTTTTGTGAATCTTTTCCTTAACTCCTGTATGTGATATTTATAGGGGAGTATCTTGGAGTTTTTGGTGGCCCATTCTTCTCGAACTTGACGTATGAGCAGGTCTGAGTCCCCGATCACTAGTAATTCTTGAATATTCATGTCAATGGTCATCTTGAGTCATAGGATGCAAGCTTCATATTCAGCCATGTTGTTTGTTCAAGGGAACCTGAGCTTGGCGGATACCGGGTAATGCTAGCCGGTTGCCAACTCCTTTGAAATTTGCGGCTCCGTCGAAAATCAACCTCCAACCATCGTAGGATTCCACAATATCCTCTCCTACAAAGGACACCTCTTTATCAGGAAAATACATTTTCAGGGGTTCATATTCTCCGCCAATAGGATTCTCGGCGAGGTGATCTGCTATGGCTTGACCCTTGATTGATTTCTGAGTCACGTAAACAATGTCAAATTCACTTAAAAAGATTTCCCACTTGGCGAGCTTGGCAGTGGGCGTGGGTTTCTGAAAAATGTACTTCAGTGGGTCCATCCTGGATATGAGGTAAGTGGTGTAGGCATAGAAATAATGCCTCAATTTCTGAGCTACCCAAGTCAGAGCACAACAGGTGCGCTCTAATAGAGAATACCGGGCCTCGTACGGGGTCAACTTCTTGCTGAGATAATAGATGGCTTGCTCCTTTCTCCCTGTTTCATCATGTTGTCCCAGAACACAACTGGATGCTCCATCCAATACCGCAAGGTAAAGCAGTAAAGGTCTTTCTGGCTTGGGAGGAACCAAGACTGGCGGCATTGACAAGTACTCCTTGATTCTGTCAAAGGCTTTCTAACAATCTTCGGTCCACCTAGTAGCAACGTCTTTCTTCAGCATTTTAAAGATGGGTTCACAAATGACTGTGGACTGGGCTATGAACCGGCTGATATAGTTGAGTCTCCCCAGGAAACTCATCACGTCCTTCTTGTTCTTTGGCGGTGGCAATTCTTGAATGGCTTTAACTTTTGATGGGTCCAATTCTATCCCTCGACGACTCACGATGAAACCCAGTAGTTTTCCGGCCGAAACCCCGAATGCACATTTGTGGGGATTCAGTTTCAGGTTGTACCTTCTCAGTCTGTTGAAGAATTTTCTCAAATCTTCCCTATGATCAGTGGCTTTCTTGGATTTAACGATGACATCTTCCACATATACCTCGATCTCCTTGTGTATCATGTCGTGAAAGATAGTAGTAATGGCTCTCATGTAGGTGGCGCCAACATTCTTTAACCCAAATGGAATCATTTTGTAGTAATACATTCCCCACGTCGTGATGAAAGTCATTTTCTCTACATCCTCCTCATCTATCCATATCTAATGATACCCAGCGAAACAATCAACAAAAGACTACAACTCATGCCTGGCGCAATTGTCGATAAGAATGTGTATGTTTGGCAAGGGAAAGTCATCTTTGGGACTGGCCCGGTTGAGATCTCGGTAGTCGACACAGTTTCTGACCTTCCCATCCTTCTTTGGTACTGGCACGATGTTGGCTAACCACGTTGGATATTCTACTACCCTTAGAACCTTGGCTTCGACTTGCTTAGTAACCTCTTCTTTGATTTTCAAACTCATATCTGGTTTGAACTTCCTGAGCTTTTGCTTTACCAGCGGACAGGCTGGATCTGTTGGCAGTTTGTGAGCTACGATGGACGTGCTGAGGCCAGTCATATCATCATATGACCAGGCAAATATGTCCTCATATTCTTTCAAAAATTCCGTATATTCTTCATTTTCTGATGGCGACAAGTGAACATTGATGCGAGTTTCTCTGACATTCTCTGCATCTCCCAAATTAATGACCTCAGTTTCTTCTAGGTTGGACTTAGGTCTATTCTCAAAATTCTCAACTTCTCTGACGATCTCTTCGGGTATCTCGTCTTCTTCTGCGTCTATTTCCTTTTGTTGTGTTATTTTGTTGCAAGTCACAGTTGTTGGTTCATCGTCAAGATAAGTTATAGTAATGCTGTATAAAATAGATTAAATGATACAGAAAATAATAAGAAAGATATATATGATAAACTGAAATGCTTTGATTGAATCCACAATTATTTGAAACATCGGAGCTCCTTTTGAAATAAAGACAATGCGGAAAGAAAATCAACTAGTAAAGTAAGCTAAAAATAAGATGCATGGTGCTTTTGTTTAGCCTTGCTACCCCGAAGCTTTCCGGGCCCTGACGGTCCTAATTAACCAATTGCTGAGGCGGTCTCCTTTGTCTTGTATGGAAGGGCCTTCCTCCCCCTCCTCCTCAAAAAGAACACAACAGTCCATATCATTATCCTCTAGGAACAAATTCTTCATGGCTACCAATGTCTCATCTTCTTCGGACCCATATATAGTATCTGCCGGCTAGAAGGTTTGATCCAGGCTAGGTATTGGAAACTCCAACGGATAGTAGGGGCCGCGCCATGGTGGTGACCAATTCTGGAATTCCTCCCAAGTATAGCCATAACCTAAGCCAAAAGTAGTGCCATGCTTTTTCAGTGTGATGGGCTTAGTGATTCCCTAAAGGTTCTTGCCGGACTTTCCAGGCTCGTACCCGCACCAATTCAGGATTCTTTCAATCTTGTTGTCCCACCACTTGTCTTTTTCTACAGCGTTGACCCTTTCGATGCGGTGGTATGTCTCTCCGCCTATTCTCCTTCTGCCTCCGATCATTGGGATGGTCTGGCGACTGTATATGGGATTACTACCGTTGCCATGAATGATCACTTCCTGGTGATTCCATTCGAACTTTACCGCCTGATGTAGGGTCGATGCTACGACTCCAGCAGCGTAGATCCAGGGGCATCCTAACAACAGGTTGTAGGAATTACTTGGATGTCGACATCAAACCATGTTGGTCCTATTTGCAAGCACAGACTGATTTCTCCAATAGTAGATCTCTGGGACCCATCGAAGGCTTTGAGATTGATAGCCCCATCTTTGATCTCGTGCAGGCCTGTTCCCAAAGTTCTGAGAGTTACAAGTGGGCATATGTTGAGGCTGGATCCTCCATCGATCAGGACTCTGGTAATGAAATAATCTTCGCATTGCATAGTGATGTGCAGTGCTTTGTTATGTCCCAAACCCTCTGGTGGAAATTCGTCTTCGTGGAAGGTTATTTTGTGGCTTTCCAGCACTTGCCCCACCATATTCGCCATCTCTCCTCCGATTATATTGCTGGGCACATAGGCTTCGCTTAGTATCTTCATTAAGGTATTCTTGTGAGCATCTGAACTTTGCAGAAGAGCCAGGATAGATATCTGTGTTGGTGTTTTGTTCAACTTTCCATGACCGAGTATTCCTTAGCCTGTATTTTTCTTCAAAGATCGTCGGGCCCAGTCTCAATAGGCCATCCCAAGGTTTGCTTACTGGACTCGGCTAAGTGTTCTGGGGTGTAAACCCTCCATGTCTTGGTTATTCCTTGTGCGGCAATCATTTCTCCTGTCCTGGTCTTTCCTTTTCTCCTGGCTTCGGCAGTGTAATCCCATGGTACGGCATTCAAGCGGAATGTTGTTATGTCAGTCATTGCTACTGGAATAGGCACCCTTGGTGGCAACACAGCAATTTCAAAGGGTGTAGGTGCCTTTGGAACCCCAAACTCAACTTCGATCGACCCAGACACCTTTGCAGAAGGAGGCGCTTCAAATTCAAGTGGTACAGACATATTTACTTCATCATCCTTGGAGGGCTAATTCTGCACAACAATTGGGTTAAGGGTAACTGCTGGCTTCTTTGGTTCATCCCCTTCAGCAATCAAACCTATTGACCTTTTGGGGTCCCAATCGTCCTCGATCTCAATCATATGAACGTCTCCACCTTTGTGGTCAGGCAGGGGTTGTTACGAACATTAGGAGCGGGCTCTTTTGCTACGATGACCTTTTTTGTCGATCAGAGTCTGAATCTTGTCTTTCAATGAACGGCACTCATCAAGGGTGTGCCCCTTCATGCCAGAGTGATACGCACAGGTCTTGTTGGGGTTGATCCACTGGGAGGGATTTTTTGGTGTTTTGGCTGGGATAGGAGTGACATAACCGGCAGCTTTGAGTCTCTCATATAATTGGTCGATTGGCTCAGCGATGGCTGTGTACTGCCCGGGGGGTTTTCGGTCGAAATTTGGTCTGGGCCTTGGGAAATTTTGGCGGGTAGGTGGCAATTGGTAGTGAGTGGGTTGAGTGTTATAAGCTTGGTAAACTAGTGCTGGTTGAGAGTATCTGGGTGAAGTGGGTTGATATTTGAGAGGTGGAGTAGATTGGTAAACGGGAGGTGGATAGGAGGGTGTGAGTGCCTGGTAATTTGGGATAGGCTTATATGTAAGTGGAGGTGATGGGTAGGTATGGTATTTTGGTGGTAATTTGGCTCCCTGTGCGATCATCACGGCACTTACATCTTTCCTCTTGGACGCGCCACCAGTTTGTAAAGCTTTATTGGTGGCTTGCGATGCTTCAAGATTTGTTACCATACCGTTCTTGATGCCCTCCTCGATTCTTTCTCCGAGTTTGATGATATCAGAGAACTTTTGACCCTCGATCAGCATCAATCTTTCATAATATTGGGGATCTTGAGCCCGGACGAAGAACCTATTCATTTGTTCTTCTTCCAGGGCTCGCCTGACCTTCGCAGCTTCTGACCTCTAAAGAGTAGCATACTCGCGGAATGTCTCGGTGGGATTCTTCTTCAAGTTTTGTATGTAGACACATCTGGTGCGTTCTCCGTATTGAAATGGAACCTGTCCATGAAGTCTGTTGCCATACCTACCCAATTCATCCATTTCTTGGGGTCCTGACTGATGTACCAGGACAGTACATCTCCTTTCAAACTCCTCATGAAGAGCTTCATACGGATTTTCTCGTCTCTTCCAACCCCTATTAATTTGTCACAATAGGTCCTCAGGTGAACCCTGGGATCTCCGGATCCATCAAATATTTCGAACTTGGGAGGTTTGTACCCCTCCGGAAGTTCAACATTTGGCTGAATGCATGTCTTCATAGTTTAGCCCCTCAATGCCTTTGCTACCTTTGACACCCTGGACCCGACTAGTTAACTTCTTGAGCTCAGCTGCTAAGTTCCTGATGAGGGAGTCTTTGTCATCAGACTCCAGTGCATTTAAGATCGGTTGGGTGTAGTGAGGTATGATATCCACAAAGATAGGAGTGTTATGGAGGTGGTTGTTTGTGGTGTTTGGTGGCTCGGGAATGAGTAATGGAGCACTGTAGCAGGTTTAAGCGTGGGTAGGTTGTATTTGTGGTTGCGGGGTGTTTTGTGGAGGTGCGGGGTTTTGAGTTTTGACATCAGGAACAGCAAGAGAGAATGATAGGCTTGCCAAGTTCCGAACTTGGTCCAACTCTTCCTGGAATTTCAGCAATTTCTGCTCAAGATGAGCAGCAGTTCCCTTAGCAATTGGGGTACCCTGAGAAGTTTCTTCCCTTTCAATCTCCTTTCTAGCACTTGTGTTTTCCATTCTTCCTTTGCTCTTGCTCCGGACAGGACTCGGAGGAGGAGGAGGTGGAGGGCCCTTGGATCTTATAGAATATTCTGATGGTGCCAGAATGCACGAACTAACCTTTGGGGAGGGGAATAAAAATAAAAGAAAAAAAAACAAAAAAGGTAACAAGTTAGTGCGGGTTCTGAGGAAAAAGTGTTGCAGTAATAAAACACATTGTGTGGGAATATAAATCGCGTCCTAATTTGGGTGCCTCGTTGTGCCCTAGGTAGGCCTAGCGATAGATAGTTTTGGAGAATAAATGTTAAATGCCTCATTTTATTGATAAAAATAAGATAAATCCAAAACGACTCTAAATAACAGAAAGTAAATGTCACTAGTGGCCTTTGGCCTTATTACATCGTTAAAGCAAAATAAATGATTTCTAACTACTTGGTCCCAGAAGGAANGCGTTTTGACAATCTTCAATTCTTTTGATGAACTTCCCTTCCAGCTCTACTAAACCCCGCTCCAAATACCCTAGCCGGTTGTTGGAGCTGACAGCCATTTCTTTCCACTCCTCGATCAGTTTCTGATGGGCTTCTTGTATTTCCTGAAGATAGTCAGACGGGATGTAGGAGTCCTTCAAATAGGTTAAGTTTGGGTTTTTCTTCAATCCCATCATCTTAAGAAAACCCCTTCCTTTGCAATTTTCTGGCATGAGCAAACCCGGAGTCTCCCAAGGAATCCCGGCTAGAACCCCTATCTCTTCAAGTAAAGGTGTCATTTCTAGATCACCAAAGCAGAACACAGATTTGTCACTATCCCAGAACAACGTTGTAGCCTCTATGATTCTGTTGTTGGGCTGAATCTCTAGGAGAGAAGGCAGATTCCCTAGGTAGTTGCGGACGAGTGTTTGATAACTTGAGTGGAGGTCATTCCACCAATTCAGTAGCCTTGGATGGATGTTGGTCACCATGCCAAACCTGGGGATTTCGTGCCTCATTTCTGCAAAATAGAGTGTTAGGCCCTTACCCCCTCCAGACTCGACTATTTAAACAAAATAATTAGCATAGCAAAGCACTTAATTTCTCCAAATAAATGCACAGAACTTGAAGGCGTCCGTTTGGGTTCCAAGGAAACCTAGTGAACTTTGGACAAGGCTATCTTAATGAGTCATTATGTGTACAACATAACTGACTCGGCTAGGTT
>MU711202.1:99979-124922 GCA_026770625.1 Nicotiana glauca | reverse complement strand
ATCTAAAAGAAAAGAACAACAAGAATCGAAAGGCTTTCAGAAACCCTAATTTGAAAAACCAACGATTTTAAAAAGGAAATTTAGGGAAAACACTCAAAACGTCAAATATAGAATAGGTTCAACACAGATCTAGGCAAATAAATGAAGAAAGAACCTCGAATAGTTTAGGGTTTCTGAGAAACCCTAGAAATGAAAAGGCTTGGAAAGGGTCTGGTCTCGAATAGATCTGAGACATAGCTAGGCTCTTAAAGCTCGAACATGCCGGAACACGGCCGGAAAGGCCATAGAACCATAGATCTGTGGAGGATCTGCTCGGACACCATCGAGGTCGGACCTCGGAATAGCTCTAACGACCAAGGCCTGAGGGAAAGGAAGGTGAGTACAGAACGTCCAGGGCCTGAGAAGCCATGGACTCCGATGAGATTGATCGGAGAATACGAGGGAGGCGATTATGGTTTCGAGTGCTAGAGAGAGTTTGAGAAAAGGAGAGAGTTTGTAGGCGGCTGTCTGAGAGAAATGAGGGTTAGGGTCAGGTCGTTTGGAATTAAAAAGGAAAGGATTATTTGTGGCCGTTGATCAAAAGGATCAACGACCTGGATTAAAGGGGATCCCGGGCGGGTTTAGTTTAATGGGTCAGGGGTTGGGTTAAATTGGAATTAGGCTGGCCCAATTGGGCATTAGGATTGGGGCCGATTGGGTCTAAGATTAAAACGAAATTGAGGCTATAATTGAAATGAAATGTGGCCAAAATTGAAATAGCCAGTTTTCCCCTATTATTTTATAAAAATAGTAAAAATGATTTTAAAAGAAAAATTGAAGATGCTGAACCAATTAATAATACATATATATTAATTAAAAAAATATTAGAACTAATTTTACAATTATGAAACACTATTAATCGTAGAATAGGCTATAATTGCATTTATATGCAATTAGCTTTTAAAAATAATGAGCAATTTTGTAAAAATGTACACAAAATCACCTTAATTATAGTTTGGTGTAAATATGAGAATAAAATAAATTATTCGCCAATAATGATAGTTTGGAAATAATTATTGAATTTTGAACTATTAAAATAGTCAATAAATTGACTCTAAGAACTTTAAAAAATAAGAAAAAATATCAAAACTCTTGGGAATGCTTATATATGCATGAATGTACTATTTTGAGAATATTTGGGTGTATAAAATACATAGAGAAAAATTGGATATCAACAGAACCCTCTCACTCTCCTCTTTCCAACCCCCAACATAATTTCACTCAAATCCCGGCCAAATGTTTCGAATCTTCAATTGAAACTCTCCGGCCAAAACGTTACTTCATCCTTTTCCGCCCAAAAATATACCGTAGAACCCTCTCACCATCCTCTATCAAACCCCCAAAGCCCTATCCCTCAAATATGACTGGAATACTTCGAATCTTAAATCGAAGTTTTCCCGTAAAACCTTAGTTCTTCCAAACTCCACCAAATCGATGTCTCAGGGCCTCCTCAACCTCCTCGTGAAGAATCAACGGTCTATAACACTCTAATTTCATTGGGGGTCGTCCAATTTTTGAATCTGAAAATGGCCGGTAAGTTTTCCTTAGTATTTCTTCGTAATTAATTAGTTGTTTTAATTAGTTGGAGTCTAATTTTGTTTGTTTTCTATATTTTCTGTGCTTATTTGGTTCATTCTGGGTCATAATAGTTAGTCACTTGAATCAATCCATCTCATCTTATCTCAGTCTAAGTTTAGGTTTAATTGTTTTATTTTTGATTATTAGCCATAACTCAGTAATTCCGATTTTTTTTTTAAGTATAGATGATAATCTCCGTTTTGATTCTGTTAGCATAATTTTTGTTTATGATTAAATTTGTTTTAGTATAATTGTACTTCACTTCTGTATTACTCCTTTGTTTTCAATCGTTCCAACTTTTTGATTAATTAAGTTTGTTTAGGGTGATTTAAGGTCTGCTTGGTTAATAGCTGATTATCTGGAATAGAGTAAGAGGTTTATTTTTAGTCTAGTAAATTTCAAAATAAAATGAGGGTAATATAGGTAATCCATAAATAGAAACACAAATTAGAATTCCTAGATCCTTCTACACTAGGGCTTAATTCAGATTTTAGTAAATTTAGGATAGTAACTTGAGACACAAGTTAGAAAACAGGAGACTAAATGAGTGAAACTGAATAAATAAAAGAAGGACTAATATGCAAAGTATGAAAATCTGATAGAGCCTCATGTGTGCCTATAAAAGGGCATGCCCTTGCCTTAATTTACAGGTTTTTTCAGCTCTAAAATTCCCCCCAAAAAGAGTGTTCTCCAGTTTTTCAGATTTGAAGACTGAAATTCAAAACTCAAAAACAAAAAACAATAGAAAACCTTCAAAAATCCAAAAAAGTACCACTCCATCAGAAATTTTAGGATAATTTCAACTCTTAGTTAGTGATTCTCATGTTCTAGGCTAATACTTGGCTGCTGAAGATTCAGTTTGTTTACTGGGTTGATTTCGAGTGAATTTGGGTTCCTATAAGCTGATTTTGGTCAAGTGTTGGTCTATTGATGCATTTTCGAATCAGCTTGGTGTTATTCAAGTTGTTTTGATTGGGTTTTGTGCTTGACTTGGTGTGAAACTTCTACTGGGTCTTTTGATATCATTTCCTGGGTCGATTTACTACTAATTTTGTTGCTGTAGTTTGCTGTGTAAATTGCTGCTGATCCTCCTCTTTCCTTTTGTTACTTTACAAATCCAGGTACACACCTTGAGACTCTGTCAATGTAGCTTCACCTGTTGAAATATGAAATGAAATTGAAGCCTCTGCTGTTGAATTGCAGTTTAATGATTCTGTCGTATTCTAGATAGTTTTTTGTGGCTTGATTAGTCGTTCATTATAATTAAAACTCTGTAATCATTTTGGACTGTTTATAGCTCATGGACTACTAAGCTAATTCATGTGAGCATGTGAATCCAGTGGTTATTTGTTTTCATTTGGTTTAGTTTGTGTTACTAGTATAATGTAGGATAGTGTAGGGTAGTTTAAAGTCGTTTTCAGTAGTTATAAAAATAAAAACAAAGTTCAAATAGATTGCCGTTTCTGTATGCTATTTCAATGTGTCTAATTCTGAGATCATGAGTCCTTTTGGGAGAATAATGTTAGCTTGAACAGTAGAATATTGTTAGTGAATAATGTTCGCCTTTAAGAATCCTTAGGAACTTCCCAATAGTTAATGAACAAAATGATTTGAGCATGAAATCGAACTTCAAATGATCAACATCTCGTTAGTTTGAATAATTGTGTATTGTTTTCCTTTGTTATAGTTATTGGCAGCACTCGGATCAATTTATATTAGTAACAGTAGCCATTGGGCCTAGGCCGCCTGATTTTTGCAATTAGCCTGTCTTCAGGCCATTTGGTTTTGGCACCTTAACAGGTGGCCCAGGATTTGTGCCCAAGCAACATGGTGACTTGTCTTTGCACCTGGGCCATGGTCTCGCCATACAGGCTGCACTCTAGCCCAAAATGACTGAAGACATGAATTCATATGAGCTCATGGACCCAAGCATAATAACCATTGGGTAATATTAAATAATTAGGACTTTTTCTTTATTATTAGAGATAAAATAAAAAGATAGAAAATCATAGTTGCTTTAGGTTTGCTCTTTAATTAATAAAAGAGATGAGCCTCGCTAAACAAAATATATAAATTGTGGGGCCCTCGATAAATGGTTATATAACACTTAGACTTCGGGATGAGCCGTTTAGCGAATTTTACGGCTTTCCCCAAAGATAATAACGCGATAGTCTCTTTAGGCACGCAATTTAAGTAATTTTACCTTCCTAATATGGGTGAACATTTATGTGACCCAAATCCAAATCTCAACGAAGTCGAAATGTGTCAAAAACTGTGGGTGTATTTATGTGACGTGGTTTGAGACGTGTTTTCAAGATGTTGCAATTCTCTTAAAATAATAATAATAAAAGCGGTTCAAATTTAAAAATACATAGGTCAAAACATGTACTAAAATCAGATAACTAAGCCAGATATGACAGTTGAGCGACCGTGCTAGAACCACGGAACCTGGGAATGCCTAACACCTTCTCTCGGACTAACAGAATTCCTTACTCGGATTTCTGGTTCGCGGACTGTTAAACAGAGTCATTATTTTCCTCGATTCGGGATTCAACCGGTGACTTGGGACACCATTAATCTCCCAAGTGGCTACTCCGAATCTTTTAAATAAATTCTGTTTCGATTGTCACTTCAAGTTGGAAATAACTCCCTTTATTACACCCTTCACGGGGGTGTAGTGAAAAAGGAGGTGTGACAGCTCTGAGGACTCTGCTGGGGAAAAGAACCCAGAACTTCAGTTCAGGGTTCAGAATTCGAGCTTTTATATATTGGTTGTATTTGGCTTTATCTGTTATCTGATTTTATTACATGTTTGGACCTAATGTGCAGAATGTTACTTTTTACCGCTTTAATATTATTTGAACTGTATATATAAAACTGTTACAATACCCTTCTCTTCTCATCTTTGGGGATGTGCTCGCTGGTCGAGACTCCCTATTCTGTTAGTGTCATACCTTGAAATAAGAAAGAGGCCGGACAAGTTGCTAAGACGGATGGCCTTTTGGTTCCCGGTACCTAGCCCCCTACTCGACTCGAGTTGTCCGCTCGGGTACATAGTCTAGAACCCATACCCAGGATTTGAACCTAGAATAACTTGACTTCATGCCGGATCCCTAGTAGGAGCGCTTATTTGCATCACGTGCATATGACTTAGGGGACTCAACACAGGGGTTGGGTCCGTCTAGGACAGGTAACCGGAAATGAAAAGACCACCCTGATGCATCTTACGTGTTGCGTGTACATTTGTTTGTCTCGGACTCACATGCTGACCGGCTTGAATATTTGGGAAAAGTGAAAAAAAATATAGCAATGTAGGGAGTTGACTATCTATTCTAGAAAAAATACCAATGTCCGATTAGTGCCGAAACTCTGCCGAATTTTTGAGGAAAACGAGAAAAAAGTTTTAAATAGTGTGTTTTATTTGCCAATGGAAAGGAAAAAACAAAGAGTTTTATTTTTAAAATAGTGTGTTTTATTTGCCGATGTAAATAAAAAAAACAACAAAGAGTTTTATTTTTAAAATAGTGTGTTTTATTTGCCGATGAAAAGGAAAAACCAAAGAGTTTTATTCTCAAATAGTTTGTTGAAAAAGAAACTACAAAAAGAGTTTTGTTTTCGAAAAATGGTTAGTTTTATTGCCTGAACTACGCTGGTTTGATTCTCACCGGATGTGAGATACGTAGGCAACCCTCATCGGGTCCAACCACCCTTTTTCGAAACTAGCCAAAAAACCACAATTTTAATTTTTGTCATGAATAAGTCGGGTGAGGCTATTCTTGTCTAAAACAAGCCGAATGTCCCTAAAGGGGCACCGAAAGACTGTCTTTGCAAGAACAGCCACACTGTGTCATTTCTCAACGATTAGCAGGCACAGCCTTAAAATCTTCACCCGAAGTGCTGAAAGGCCGTATCTGCAAAACCAGCTTTTTATTTTTAAATCAGAATTTGAATGAAAAGAATGGTGTCATTTTTCCTTTAGGTCAAAATAAGTGATTAAATCACCTTAATAAATGTGCAGGATGAGCACGATTCAAAATGAACCTTTCTCAATCATGAATAAAATCCCTTTGGAATTATGTCTATGGTGGAACGATCTGGGCAAAGACAGACAGAGCGAGGTCAACAAATATTTGAAAGGGCTTACCGGTTTATTGGAGATTGTGCCTCGGGGAGACATCATCAGAGCTTTGGTCACATGTTGGGACCCGGCACACAATGTGTTCCATTTCTCGGACTTTGAGCTCACTCCGACCCTAGAGGAAATAGCTGGGTACATCGGAAGTGCTGAGGTTCCTTTAAGGCACAAGTACTTGGTTGCCCCGAGAATCGTAGCTATACACAGATTCTTAGACTCTCTGAAGATAATCAGGATGGTTCACAACACGGATTTGGAAAATGGATTTTGCACCCCATACTTCATATACCACAGATATGGACACATATAAGGGTACAATAACCCGGGAAGTAAGATATGCAGCAAAGGAAATCGGCAAAAATGGGAGGAACATAGACATTTTGCTTTTATGGTGGTCTTTTTGGGGCTTTTGATCTTCCTAAGGAAGGATGGTAACATCGACATAAAAATCGCTGGGGTCGTCAGCACTTTATTGACTCAAGCCAAAACCACTCTTGCGCCTATGATGTTAGCCGAAATCTTCTGTGCCCTTATAGCCTGCAAAGCCGGAGGAGACTTCTTCGAGGGGTGCAATCTACTGTTGCAAATGTGGATGACCGAATACCTGTGCCATTGTCCTCAGTTCCTAAGTTATGGGTCTACTAAGAAAACCTGTATAGAGGAGTTTTATACGAGGATTAAGGGGGTCAATTTGCCTGAAGGATTCACGGGCTGGACAACATACTTTCAGTCCCTCACTGCCAGTCAAATAGAGTGGACTTTTGGATGGTTTCCTGTTGATGAAATCATATATATGCCAGCAGCAAGGTCGCATTTCCTCTTGATGGGTCTCAAAAGCATTCAGCCTTATGCCCCGTATCAGGTTTTGAGGCAACTCGGGAGATGACAGATAGTTCCGAAGGACGACGACCTTAGTATGCAAGTGGTTGAGACTGGTCCCGATGGCCAGTTTCCTGAAGCAAAGGTTCGCCAGGTCTGGAGTGAATGTCAATATTTGGCGGGGAATACCTGTGTCCGAGATCGAGCTAAAGGAGAAGTGTCACCTGATTATCACGCTTGGTATAGAAGGGAAGTTGCTTTTGGGAGGCCAGCCAAAAGGCCTCACCTCCAGGAGTTTGCCGAATCGTCGCAAGAACAGTGGGCTTGGTTAGCTAAATAAAATAAATACAGAGCTAAAATAGGGGAATTGGAAAAGCAAATCCGAGAACTTCAATTTGGGAACAACATGCAAGTTGCGGCTGACGAGGGTGAGAAAAAGAAATTGGCCAAAGAGAATGAAGCCTTACGAGCGCAAATCCGAAAGATGAAGGTAGCGGCTAAATGTCCTGTCCGGAGTGCCAAAGATGCAAAGCTTATAGAAAATCTAAGGCAAAAAGTGAATGATTACAGTTTCGACCTCAACAAAGCAGAAAAGGAATTAGCCGTGTTTGAAAACAATTGGCTAAAAATGCGGAAAAACGAGCCCGCATAGTCAAGAAGTTGAGAGAAAAATACGATAATGAGGTCACAGGATTAAAGAAAAGGTCATCTCCACAGAGAATAAAATGATCAAACAGGCAAAAGAATTCAAGGTTGAAAGGGAGCACTGCTACACAGCATTGGCACAATTAAAAATGGACCTACAACAGCTCCAGGAAGAAAATCAGCAGATTTTGGAGGCCAGGGCCCAACAGATAGGGCAGTTGCTTCAGGAAAAAGGCATAATTAGAGAGAGAATCCTAGCTATTGCTTATTACATTACCAGGAAATGCCAAATGTGCGAGAACATGACTCATACTACCTTCTTTGCCTCGGTGATGATATTTGTGAAACAGATAATAAGTGACCTGGACAGACTTCAAGGGGAACTAGCATATAGGCCTGCGGCAAGACCGAACGATGTCCCGCGGGCACCAAGAGCTTTAATGTATTCATGATTGTCATTGGAGTCTGTATTTCCTTTTACTAGAGTTTTTCAGTTGTCGGAGTCTATATTTTCTTTTCGAGTCAGTCTGCATTTTCATTTTGAAGTAGAATAGTTATTGGTGGAGTTTGCAGTTCTTCTTGTCATCTAGAGTCTGTTAGGTGTCTTAATGCGTCAGTCTTGAGTCCTTGTAATCGAAGTACTTGCTATCAGTAAAATTGAAACTTCCCAAAATATTTTTGCTCCTATTTTGCATTTATTACACTTGGTCTGATTCAGGCAGGGTCATGATACGTAGGCAATCTCCATAGGATCCAATCATAACTAAATAAAAAAAAAAGGAAAGCGAAAGAACAAAAAAAAAAAAGAACCAAAGATGGAAAGAAAGAGAGCCAAAGAAAAACAAAAGAGAAGAAAAAAAATCCACAACAAAAGAAAAAATGGCAAAAAAAAAAGAAACAAAGGCAAGAATAAAAGAAAAGAAGTTGCAATCGGGAACAAAAGAAAGCCGGGATGATGCAAGCAGTCGAGCAAATGCATAATAGAAACCGTTAACTGCCTAGGTGCATTCATTCCCCAAACGTGCGGTTATCTATTTGTTAATGCCCTAACCGCTAACAACGTTGTTGTTGATGATGAGTCCAGGCAAGTGGTTCAGTTGACTGGCATTCTGGCAACCCACCCATACAATACCCGCTCTAAAGATACATAAAAAATGGTCAACCAAGAGCTAGAAGCAGGCATTGTCGACCCGTCTAGGGAAGAAGAAGTAGTGGATGTCAACGCCATGAAAGAGGAGATGTATAAATTGAAGAAACAGATGGCCGAAATGTACCAAGTTTGGGCAAAGGGACACCCACTACCAGGCTATCCTGCTAACCCTACCTACATCCCATCATTAGCTCAGCCACAAGATCCCCCCACAGTGAATTCCTCTCCTGCCTACCCTACCTACCAGCAATACTACGCAACCACCTCCCAAACACCACCACCTCTACCACCTAAACAAATCCCATGCCCTCCACCACCAACTACTCCTGTGTTTGTGGCTCCTCCACCCTCCATCTTACACATATCTTCTAGTGAACCTCTATTCCAAACCCATGAAAACCACTATTACCCACCTGAACCTACCTTCAAACCACCAGAACCATACTCTTGCACTCCCCGTCTTGATCTCTCAGCTGAAGAAGAGAAGCCTCCCAAAAACCCTAAGCAGGAGGAGATGATACGAAAGGTGAAGAGCTTAGAGCAGTCATTCCGAAATATGCAGGGTCTAGGAGGACAGATGAGTGTGGCCTACAAAGACTTGTGCTTGTTTCCCGACGTCTAGTTGCCTGAGGGATTCAAGTTACCCAAGTTTGATCTATATGACGGACATGGTGACCCGGTAGCCTATCTGAGGGGATTTTGCAGTAAGATGAGAGGCGCTGGGGGAAGGGATGAGTTATTAATGGCGTACTTTAGTCAAAGTCTCAGTGGTACTGCTTTTGAATGGTACCCGCGGCAAGATCATGCTAGATGGTACGCCTGGGATGATTTGGCCCAAGCATTTGCAGGCCATTTTCAATATAATCTCGAAATTGTCCCCAACCGTTTATCACTGACCAAAATTGAGAAGAAGCCCGGGGAAAGCTTCAGAGAGTACGGTTTTTGGTGGAGAGAACAGGCCGCAAGAGTTGATCCTCCGATAAAGGAAAGAGAGATGGTTGATTACTTCCTGCAGGCTTTGGATCCTACCTATTATGGTCATGTGGAGTTGGCAGTTGGGAAAACTTTTAATGAAGTAGTGAAAATGGGAAGCATGATGGAAGAGGGTCTCAAGTCCAACAAAATTATGAGCTATTCGGCGATCAAAGCAACTACCCATGCTATCCAGAGCAGCATTGAGGGGCATTGGGAAAGAAAAAGAAAGAAGATGTTACAGTAGTGGAATGAAGAGCTTGGTCCAGGGTTCCATAGCCATACTATCACCAACCTCGACCCCAAACCTACCCACACACCCCATATGGCCCACCGCAACACTACTATCCACCTCCCGTCCCCCATTTCTCTATCCACCATGCCCAAACATACCCCCAACCTCAGGCGCCATGGCGTGCATCCACCCCACAAAATACTTATCCTACTCAGAATACCTACCCACCTCCGAGAGCCTACAGAAACCCCACTGGACCCGATTTTTAACCCAACCCTGTTTCTAAGAATGATAGGCTGCAGAAGAAGAAAACTTTCACTCCGTTGGAAGAATTTTACACCAGCTTATACCACAGATTGAGACAATTGGGCATGTTAAGTCCGATTGAACCCAAAGTGCCAAATCCTCCCCCAAGGAATCTGGATCACTCGGTGAGTTACGAGTATTGCTCGGGTACCCCGGGACATAATACAGAGAAATGCTGGCATTTGAAAACGGCCATCTAGGAGCTCATTGATACCCTTCGAATTGAAGTGCAGGCCCCAGAGATGCCTAACATCACTCAGAATCCATTGCCAACCCATCGCGATACCCATTTGATTGAGTTAGTGCAAAAGGGAGAGTATAAGAAGCCTTCACAAACCGTAATGATGATCAGGCCAGTGAGGACAGGTCAAATGAGAAACCAACCGGTGGGAGAGAATTAATCAAGGTAGAAGAGACAGTTAGCTAACCGGTGGTGGTGATAAAGAAGGAGCCTTTGAGCAATGATGCAATAAAACAAGAACCAACTAAAGTGGTGGTGCCGGGAGCAGTTGTCAAGCCCGTTGTGATCGTGAAAGGGGCTCACACAGAGCCGGTTATCATCAAGCTAGTGACTCAGTTACCAATAGTCAGTGAAAAGGGCGTCTCATGGAGCTACAGCCGAGTGACTGTGACGTACAAAGGGAAGGAAGTTAAAGAAGAAGTTTGTGAAACCCATGGGCTGACTCATTCAGGGAGATGCTTTGCCCCTGAAGAGCTGAGAAAAGTTAAAGCAGCTAAAGATAATCCAGCACCAATAAAAAGGGTCGTGAATGAAGAAGAAGCAGAAGAATTCTTGAAGAAGATGAAAGCGCAAGATTATTCCATTGTAGAACAATTGAGAAAGACTCCGGCACAGATCTCATTGCTATCTTTATTGATCCATTCGGACGAGCACCGCCGAGCGTTGATGAATATTCTGAATGAAGCTCATGTTCCTGATAAGATCTCTATGAATCATCTGGAGAAAATAGCAAATAAGATTTTCGAGGTCAACAGGGTTACATTTTCTGATGATGAGCTTCCTTTGGAGGGAACTGAGCATAATAGGGCACTCTACCTCACGGTGAAATATGAAGACTCAATGGTCACCCGAGTGCTGATTGACAAGGGGTCCAGTGCAAACATTTGCCCTCTCTCCACCCTGGAAAAGCTAAAAGTGGACAGTGAGAGAATCCACAAGAATAGCATTTGCGTACGGGGATTTGACGGAGGAGGAAAGGACACAGTCAGGGATATTTTGTTGGAACTAACGATAGGATCAGTTGAATTTACTATGGAATTCCAGGTGCTCGACGTGGCTGTTTCTTACAATATCTTGTTAGGCCGACCTTGGATTCATGCAGCAAAAGCAGTGTCGTCTACCTTGCATCAGATGGTCAAATTTGAGCGGGACCGACAGGAAATTGTGGTGCATGGGGAAGATAGTTCGTGTAATACCATTATTCCTTTCGACGAAGCTGAGGATGATAAAGGTCCATGGGTTTACCAAGTCTTGGACACAGTATCAGTTGAAAAGATCCCAGAAGGAGAGTGTATTCCTGTGCCCAGAGTAGCTGTTGCATCTGTCATGGTGGCTTCGGAAATGATAAAAAATGGATTCTTACCTGGAAAAGGCTTGGGTGCTTCCTTGCAAGGCATCACACAGCCGGTATCTCTTCCTGGAAACCTGGATACTTTTGGTTTAGGCTTCAAGCCCACTGCTGCTGACATAAGGCGAGCTAAGAAGATGAAAAAGAGAGCATGGACCCTTCCAAAACCCATCCCCCGCCTTTCCCGTTCCTTTGTCCGGCCTGGTACTAAGAGGCGCCCAGCAACGGTAATGCCTAATTCTGTGGTGGTGGAACCCGACAAGAAGCTGATTGAGAGGTTTGAGAGGCTGTTTGACGAGGTGAATGTGTTGGAGGCAAGAGAAGGTCCAAGCAAGGCAGATGTGCAGTTCGTGGGGCCCCCATGCAAAGCTTAATAATTGGGAAGCCACTCCTGTTCCTACCCGGAGGGAGTCTTGGTAGTTAGTTTTGATTTTCTTTTCAGTTTAATTTGGGTTATTTCCAAGGTTGTAATTCGGATGCTATGTTCCATCCGTTTGGACGAGTTAAACCTTGTTATCTTACAATTAATGAAATACAATTTCCTTTTTTTTTTTTCATTCCTGATAGCCTTTATTTTGTCTTTCTTTTCTTTCTTGTACAGTCCCTTTTATGCTGGTTTCACTGATGTGTCATGCATGAGGAGTCTTTGGCCTAGTCTTGATTACCAATCTAACTCCGAAATAATAATACAAGAAATTGAGTGTGATGGCGAGGTAGAATATGATGATGAGGAAGCTTTTGAAGAAATCAGTAAAGAATTAATCCAATTTGAAGAAAAACCCAAACCTAATCTGAATGACACAGAGGCAATCAATTTAGGGGGTCAGGAGAATGTACGGGAAACAAAAATAAGTGTCCATTTGGAATTTCTGCTCATAGAAGAGATAATCAAAGTGTTGCTTGAGTACAAAGATGCTTTTACGTGGTCATATGATGATATGCCGGGTTTAAGCACCGATTTGGTGGTCCACAAATTGCCCACCGACCCAGCATGCCCTCATGTCAAGCAAAAGTTAAGGAAATTTAAAACAGATATCAGTGTGAAAATCAAATAAGAGGTCACCAAGCAGTTTGATGCGAAGGTCATCCGGGTCACGCGGTATCCCACCTGGTTAGCCAATGTTGTGCCTGTGCCAAAGAAATATGGAAAGACCAGAGTGTGCATTGATTACCGTGATCTCAATAAGGCGAGTCCAAAAAACAACTTCCCACTGCCAAACATCCACATATTGATTGACAATTGTGCCAAACATGAGATTGGTTCCTTCGTGGATTGTTATGCGGGCTATCACCAGATTTTGATGGATGAGGAGGATGCGGAAAAGATGGCATTCATCACGCTTTGGGGAACGTATTGTTATAGGGTCATGCCATTTGGGCTAAAGAACGCAGGGGTAACGTACATGAGGGCAATGACCACCATGTTCCATGACATGATACATCGGGAAATTGAGGTCTATGTAGACGACGTGATCATAAAGTCGATGGAGCAATGTGACCATGTCAAGGACTTGAGGAAATTTTTCCAGAGGCTCCGCAGGTACAACCTCAAACTTAATCCAGCGAAGTGTGCGTTTGGAGTCCCATCTGGGAAGTTGTTGGGGTTTGTGGTAAGTTGGTGCGGTATTGAGTTAGACCCGTCCAAGATCAAAGCCATTCAGGAGCTACCGCCGCCAAGGAACAAGAAAGAAGTGATAAGTTTGCTTGGCAGGTTGAATTATATCAGCAGGTTCATTGCCCAACTCACAACAACTTGCGAGCCCATCTTTAAGCTGCTAAAGAAAGACGCTGCGGTCAGATGGATTGATGAATGTCAAGAAGCATTTGACAAGATTAAGGAATATTTGGCTAGTCCACCTGTGTTGGTCCCGCCGGAGCCGGGAAGACCCTTGATCCTTTATCTGACAGTTTTGGATAACTCTTTTGGTTATGTACTAGGGCAGCATGACATCACAGGAAAGAAAGAGCAGGCGATTTACTACCTCAGCAAGAAGTTCACATCGTACGAGGTGAAGTACACGCAGCTTGAGAGGACGTGTTGTGCCTTAACCTGGGTAGTGCAGAAGTTGAAACATTACTTCATGTCATATACCACCTATCTCATCTCTCGGTTGGACCCGTTGAAGTATATTTTTCAGAAGCCCATGCCCACAGGGAGGCTCGCAAAGTGGCAAATCTTGCTCACGGAATTTGATATTGTCTACGTGACCCAGACCGCAATGAAGGCACAACCGGTGGCTGATCATCTAGCTGAGAACCCAGTTGATGATGAATATGAACCTTTGAAGACATACTTCCTTGATGAAGAGACAATTCATGTTGAGGAGTTAGAACAAGTCGAGAAGCCAGGATGGAAACTGTTTTTTGACGGGGCTGCCAACACCAAAGGCGTCGGGATAAGAGCAATGCTTATTTCTGAGATATGGAAACATTACCCTGTTACATATCAACTCTGTTTCTATTGCACCAATAACATGGCCGAATACGAGGCGTGTATTTTGGGTTTGAGGTTGGCTATAGACATGGGTGTCCAAGAAATCTTGGTCATGGGTGACTCGGATCTTCTGGTGCACCAAATTCAGGGGGAATGGGAGACACGATACTTGAAGCTCATACCGTACCTGCAGTGTTTGCATGAACTTTGTCAATGATTCCAGTCAATAGATTTCAGGCATATTCCAAGGATTCATAATGAAGTTACCGACGCCTTGGCTACTTTGGCGTCAATGTTGCATCATCCAGATAAGGCTTATGTGGACCCGTTGCAGATTCGGGTCCGAGATCAGCATGCCTATTGTAACATGGTGGAAGAAGAACTTGATGGTGAGCCGTGGTTCCATGATATCAAAGAATACCTCAGAATGGGAGTATATCCAGCACATGCCACAGGGGATCAAAAGAGGGTGATTCGACGCTTGGCAAGTGGATTTTTCTTCAGTGGAGGAGTGTTGTACAAAAGAACTCTAGATCTTGGTTTATTAAGATGCATGGATACTAAACAGGCCACAGTTATCATGACCGAGGTACATGCGGGAGTTTGTGGACCTCATATGAGTGGATATATGTTAGCGAAGAAGATTCTCCGAGCAAGTTATTATTGGCTTACTATGGAACGGGATTGCATCAGTTTCGTGCGCAAGTGTCATCAATGTCAGGTACATGGAGATTTGATTCATTCTCCACCATCTGAATTGCATACAATGTCAGCACCATGGCCCTTCGTCGCTTGGGGAATGGATGTCATTGGGCCGATTGAGCCAGCGGCGTCAAATGGGCACAGGTTTATTCTCGTAGCCATTGATTATTTCACTAAGTGGGCCGAGGCAAAAACTTTCAAATCTATGACCAAGAAGGCAGTGGTTGATTTTGTGCATTCGAATATCATTTGTCAGTTCGGAATCCCGAAAGTAATCATCACGGATAATGGTGCCAATCTCAATAGCCATCTGATGGCGGAGACATATCAGCAGTTTAAGATTACGCACTGCGATTCCACCCCATATCATCCTAAGGCGAATGGAGCGGTCGAAGCAGCTAATAAGAACATCAAGAAGATACTTCGAAAAATGGTGGAAGGGTCCA
Organism: Nicotiana glauca; assembly: GCA_026770625.1. Taxonomy (NCBI): domain Eukaryota; kingdom Viridiplantae; phylum Streptophyta; class Magnoliopsida; order Solanales; family Solanaceae; genus Nicotiana; species Nicotiana glauca. Next base: position 109,872 of record MU711202.1, on the reverse strand, counting down.
GGCAATGGCATGAGAAGTTACCTTTCGCCCTGTTAGGTTACCGCACTACTGTTCGCACTTCAGTAGGGGCGACTCCTTATTCAGTGTTGTATGGCACTGAGGCAGTAATACCCGTAGAAGTTGAAATACCATCCATCCGGATTATCACCGAGGCAGAAATTGATGATGTTGAATGGGTCAAAGCCCGCTTGGAACAATTGAGTTTGATTGATGAAAAAAGATTGGCCGCAGTATGTCATGGACAATTGTACCAACAGAGAATGGCAAGAGCATATAACAAGAAGGTGCGTCCGCGGAAATTTGAAGTATGGCAATTGGTGTTGAGGCGTATCTTACCTTATTGGGCTGAAGCAAAAGGAAAGTTCGCCCTAAACTGGCAGGGGCCATTTGTTGTAACCCGAGTGTTGTCCAATGGCGCATTATATTTGACAGATGTGGAAGGAAAATGTGTAAAAATGGCTATCAACTCTGATGCAGTCAAGCGATACTATGTATGATTTCTTTGTTTAATTGTACTTTATTGTATTTGGCATATTTTTGAGATTGAAATGACGAAGGCATTTTGTTCTGCTATCCAAACACTTCATCCCTTGTTACCCCTTTTTAGCTTCATTTATTTTATTTCATACCCCTCTTTCGAAATCAATAACAAAACTCGGAAGCCCGAGCTGGCAAATCAGTAGAGAAACAAGAAAACAGTCCAAAAGAAAGGAAAAGGAAAAGAATAAGAAAAGAAAAGAGAAGAAAAGAGAAAGGAAAATAAAGGAAAAAGAAAAGAGAAAAGAAAAGAAAAAAGAGAAGAAAAATGAAGAAAAGAAAAAGAAAAGAAAAATAAAAATAAACAAAAAAAAGTGGAAGAAAGAGGAAGATCACAACAACGAAGTAATTTTACGCCCTGAACTACGTTCGACTTGATCCCGAAAGGGTACGTAGGCAGCCTCTCTCTGAGGTTCAGTCACACCAAAATAAAAGTTCAAAGTTCCCCAAGAGAGAAACTGGGGTAGAAATTGTGTTTGCCGTGAGAAATCTGATTCCGAAAGTTATAACTTTGAACCCATGTTGAATTATTTTGAGCCTTTAATACCCTTCTTTCTAACCCCTGTCCAAAAGCCTGTATTATGCTCCAAAGAAAGACCTTCTGATCAATCTTCCAGGTAGTGCCAATACGAGCAAGTAAAAGTGATTCACGTCAGGGGCAATACTCCGGTAGTGGGAGAAAAATGACGAAAATGAGAGAGTCTTATTGGTGAAAATCCTCGCGGGCACCATAAGACGAAGTGAGTTGAGAGAAATCAAATATGAGAGAGTCATGTTAGTGAAAACCCTCATGGGCACCGTAAGGCGACGCGAGTTGAGAGAAATAAAAAGTGAGAGAGTCTTATTGGTGAAAACCCTCATTGGCACCGTAAGGCGAAGGTGAGTTTTTCAGATGGGCAAATGAGACAAGTCTGTGGTTGAAAGCTGCTCAAGACATAGCAAGACGAGCAAGGTTTTGGTTTGGTTGAAAATCAGGTTATGAAAGTCCGGAACAGCAAATGTGGCAATTGAAAGTTGATTGGTTGGACAGACTGGACTGGCTAATCCAAAATGCATGGCATGATCAATGGCACCAGCTGTTCTACTCAGATAAGTCTTATTCTCTTCCTTCTTCATTACAAGTCATCCATTCTCGGATTCTCTCTATCCTTAACCCTCGAGGTCATTGCATTTCATTCTTTTGAGGTCTGTCTTTAAGATGTTTCAGTGTCAATTCTGTCCAAAACAAAAGGAAGGAATGTCAGAGCTAACTACCAGTTTCCCAGTTGCAAAGCACAACGGGGCTAGAATATATCAAAGATGAAGTAGGACATAAAGGACCACTGGAAGTTTCATCGGTGGATTAATCAGATAATTGTGGGGGAGAAGCGAAGTTTCAGATAGAGGGGTCAGAAACACAAAAACAAAAATACGGGATAGAACGCTTGGGTCATCAAAGTCGGGGGTTGAAAGACGGTCAGGAAGTCGAGGCGGTTGAAAGTCGATCAGGAAGTCGAGGCGGTTGAAGTTAGTCAGGAAGTCAAAGTGATTCAAGGCAAGTCCAGGGAAGCAAGTCGGAGTAGAGCCTAGCAGCAGGGACATACCCAGCAAGAATGACAGCAACTAACCACCATTTTATATTAACACATTTTTCTTTGATTGAAACTGGGGTAGAAAATTTTCTTTGTTTGTCTATTTTGTTAAAGTCAGGCGCTCACCTGGAGAACAAGGGAATACATTTCAAGTTCAGCAGCCAGACGCCCACCTGGAGAACAAGGGAATACTTTTCAAGTTCAGCAATCAGGAGCCCACCTGGAGAACAAGGGAATACTTTTCAAGCTTCAACAATCAGGCGCCCACCTGGAGAACAAGGGAAGTACAATTCAGATTTTAGCTTTCAGTTTTTAATATTTGATAACATGTTGTGCCTAGCCACCAAACTGGGGCAGAAAATTTTGTTTGTTTGTCTATTGTGTTAAAGTCAGGCGCCTACCTGGAGAACAAGAAATATATTTCAAGTTCATAAGTCAGGCGCCCACCTGGAGAACAAGGGAATACATTTCAATTTCAGCAGTTAGGCGCCCCACCTGGAGAACAGGGGAATACATTTCAAATTTTAGTATTCAGGCGCCCACCTGGAAAACAAGGGAAGTACAATTCAAATTTTAGCTTTCAAGTTTCTGATATTGGATAACATGATGTGCCCAGCCACTAAACTAGGGCAGGAAATTTTTTTTGTCTGTCTGTTTTGTTGCAATCAGGCGCCCACCTGGAGAACAAGGGAATACTTTTCAAAGTCCAGTGATCAGGAGCCCACCTGGAGAACAAGGGAATACTTTTCAAGTTCAGCAATCAGGAGCCCGCCTGAAGAATAGAGGCATATATGCAGTCAAGCATCACTCAAAGGAATGGCAAAACATCTCATATCACAATGCGAGGCAACAACGCAAGAATTCCATCGGAAGAATGCAAGTTCAAGGCAACACAAACGCAAGTTTGAAGACATAGATAGGAACTTTTTGTAATTCATAGATCATAGCTTAGGCTAGCTTCTTTTTATTTTAACACGGTGTAATAAGGAGGTCAGCGAGCAGTAGCAGTAGCAACAACAATGAAATCGCAGCTCCTGGTAGTCCCAGCTACCAAACCTTCTTGAACTACACTGATCTAATTCCTTTTTAGCCAAGGATATGTAGGCAACTTTTGAAGCAGGGTTTGGTCAGACGGTTTTCAAAAATTCTTCACACGGAATAGTCAAACGGGCAAAAATCACTCGTATCCGCTCACTTGTCTTTGCCCGAGAACTCTTCGTGTTCCCGAGCAAAGAGGGGCAGCTGTGAGCACGTGATTTTTGCCCTAAGCGAATGATTTCCAAAATTCAAACAAAAAAGATTTCTTTATTATTTTACAATTTTGTGAATTCTGTCTTATTTTTTGTTAATTGTTTGCATTTTTATTTGTGCATTTTAATTCATAAGAAAGACATAAATAAAAAAAATACGCTTGACATTTGCATTTAGGATCTAATTTTATATTTTAGGATTAATTTGTGGTTAATTTGTTTTTAGAACATAATATGAAGAAAATAACAAAAATAGTCCATTTTTGCATTTCTAATTGATAATTGTTGAATTTGTCACGAAATAGATTTTTAAATAATTTTAGGAATTAATTAGCTTAATTTTGGAAATAAATTAGGTTTCATTTTAATTTTTTGCATTTTTATAAAATCAGGAAAAATACAAAACGAAATACTTAAATATAACATGAAATAAAAAGAAAGAAAACAAAGAGAACAAGTAAAGAAGAAATTTGGGCCATGTTTGAAAGCAAAAATACCAGCCCAGGCTGGTCGCCCCAAGCCCAAAACCATAACCGCCACCCGGCCTGCCCCCACATAATCCAAACGACGTCGTTTGGTCGTTTTAATTTGGACCATCGAGGTTGATTAGATCAACGGCCAGGAACTGAGGACCAAATGATATATAATGGTCGGATTTACCCTAACCCCCCCCCCCCATCTCGTCTCCCTCATCACACCCCAAACTAAAGCCTGTAATGCCGCCCTACCCCCGCCGTGCTCTGCCGCCGGAAATCGCCTCACGGGCGGCGGCCGGCGTCCTTTCTCGCCCAAAAATACACCATAAAACCCTCTCACTCTCCTCTTTCCAACCCCCAACATAATTTCACTCAAATCCCGGTCAAACGCTTCGAATCTTCAATCGAAACTCTCCGGCCAAAATGTTACTTCGTCCTTTTCCGCCCAAAAATACACCGTAGAACCCTCTCACCATCCTCTATCAAATCCCCAAAGCCCCGTCCCTCAAATCTAACTGGAATACTTCGAATCTTAAATCGAAGTTTTCCGGCAAAACCCTAGTTCTTCCAAACTCCACCAAATCAATTTCTCAGGACCTCCTCAACCTCCTCGTGAAGAATCAGTGGTCTATAACACTCTAATTTCATTGGGGGTCGTCCAATTTTTGAATCTGAAAATGGCCGGTGAGTTTTCCTTAGTATTTCTTTGTAATTAATTAGTTGGAGTCTAATTTTGTTTGTTTTCTATATTTTCTGTGCTTATTTGGTTCATTCTGGGTCATAATAGTTAGTCACTTGAATCAATCCATCTCATCTTATCTCAGTCTAAGTTTAGGTTTAATTGTTTTATTTTTTATTATTAGCCATAACTCAGTAAGTGTTCTGCCCTTTGTTCTGATTTTTTTAAGTATAGATGATAATCTCTGTTTTGATTCTGTTAGCATAATTCTCGTTTATGATTAAATTTGTTTTAGTATAATTGTTCTTCACTTCAGTATTACTCCTTTATTTTCAATCGTTCCAACTTTTTTATTAATTAAGTTTGTTTAGGGTGATTTAAGGTCTACTTGGTTAATAGCTGATTATCTGGAATAGAGTAAGAGGTTCATTTTTAGTCTAGTAAATTTCAGAATAAAATGAGGGTAATATAGGTAATCCATAAATAGAAACATAAATTAGAATTTTCTAGATCCTTCTAGAATAGGGCTTAGTTCAGATTTTAATAAATTTAGGATAGTAACTTGAGACACAAGTTAGAAAACAGGGGACTAAATGAGTGAAACTGAATAAATAAAAGAAGGACTAATATGCAAAGTATGAAAATCTGATAGAGCCTCATGTGTGCCTATAAAAGGGCATGCCCTTGCCTTCATTTGCAGGTTTTTTCAGCTCTAAAATTCCTCCCAAAAAGAGTGTTCTCCAATTTTTCAGATCTGAAGACTGAAATTCAAAACTCAAAAACAAAAAAAATAGAAAACCTTCAAAAATCCAAAAAAAGTACTGCTCCATCAGAAATTGTAGGATAATTTCAACTCTTAGTTAGTGATTCTCATGTTCTAGGCTAATACTTGGCTGCTGGAGATTCAGTTTGTTTACTGGGTTGATTTCGAGTGAATTTGGATTCCTATAAGCTGATTTTGGTCAAGTGTTGGTCTATTGATGCATTTTCGAATCAGCTTGGTGTTATTCAAGCTGTTTTGATTGGGTTTTGTTCTTGACTTGGTGTAAAACTTCTACTGGGTCATTTGATATCATTTCCTGGGTCGATTTACTACTGATTTTGTTGCTGTGGTTTGCTGTGTAAATTGTTGATGATCCTCCTCTTTCCTTTTGTTACTTTACAAATCCAGGTACACACCTTGAGACTGTGTCAATATAGATTCACCTGTTGAAACATGAAATGAAATTGAAGCCTCTGTTGTTGAATTGCAGTTTAATGATTCTGTCGTATTCTAGATAGTTTTTTGTGGCTTGATTAGTCGTTCATTGTAATTAAACTCTATAATCATTTTGGACTGCTTATAGCTCATGGACTACTAAGCTAATTCGTGTGAGCATGTGAATCCAGTGGTTATTTGTTTTCATTTGGTTTAGTTTGTGTTACTAGTATAATGTAGGATAGTGTAGGGTAGTTTAAAGTTGTTTTCAGTAGTTATAAAAATAAAAACAAAGTTCAAACAGATTGTTGTTTCTGTGTGCTATTTCAATGTGTCTAATTCTGAGATCATGAGTCCTTTTGGGAGAATAATGTCAGTTTGAACAGCAGAATGAATATTGTTAGTGAATAATGTTTGCCTTTAAGAATCCTTAAGAACTTCCAGTAGTTAATGAACAAAATGATTTGAGCATGAAATCGAACTTCAAATGATCAACATCTCGTTAGTTTGAATAAATGTGTACTGTTTCCTTTGTTATAGTTATTGGCAGCACTCGGATCAATTTATATTTGTACCAGCAGCCTTTGGGCCTAGGCCGCCTGGTTTTTGCAATTAGCCTGTCTTCAGGCCATTTGGTTTTGGCACCTTAACAGGCGGCCCAGGACTTGGGCCCAAGCAACATGGTGACTTGCCTTTGCACCTGGGCCATGGTCTCGCCATACAGGCTGCACTCAAGCCCAAAGTGACTGAAGACATGAATTCATATGAGCTCATGGACCCAAGCATAATAACCATTGGGTAATATTAAATAATTAGGATTTTTTCTTTATTATTAGAGATAAAATAAAAAGATAGAAAATCATAGTTGCTTTAGGTTTGCCCTTTAATTAATAAAAGAGATGAGCTTCGCTAAACAAAACATATAAATTGCGAGGCCCTCGATAAATAGTTATGTAAAATACTTAGACTTCGGGATGGGCCGTTTAGCGAATTTCACGGCTTTCCCCAAAAATAATAATGCGATAGTCTCTTTAGGCACGCAATTTAAATAATTTTACCTTCCTAATATGGGTGCATATTTATGTGACCCAAATCCAAATCTCAACGAAGTCGAAATATATCAAAAACTGCGGGTGCATTTATGTGACGTGGTCCGAGACGTGTTTTTACGATATTGCAATTCTTTTAAAATAATAATAATAAAAGCGGTTCAAAGTTAAAAATACGTAGGTCAAAACATGTACTAAAATCAGATAACTAAGCCAGATTTGACAGTTGAGCGATCGTGCTAGAACCACGGAACCTGAGAATGCCTAACACCTTTTCCCAGATTAAAGAATTCCTTACTCGGATTTCTGGTTAGCGGGCTGTTAAATATAGTTATTCTTTTCCTCGATTCGGGATTCAACCGGTGACTTGGGACACCATTAATCTCCCAAGTGGCGACTTTGAATCTTTTAAATAAATCCCGTTTTGATTGTCACTTCAAGTTGGAAATAACTCCCTTTATTACACCCTTCACGGGGGTGTAGTAAAAAAGGAGGTGTGACAGTGCCTTAAAAATAAGCGCCTTCTCATCAATTAGTTTCTATTTTCAGTTAGTAGGATCAAGCTTATTTAAATTAGTAGTAAATTCCATAATTTTCAATTAGGTTCTTCATAATAAACGGCTCTCGTAGATCAGTTTAGAAATGCCTTAATTAGACTGGATCAGAGGTGTGCCATTATAGTCAATTGAACATTTTATGGCCCTCATTAATCATTTCTTAAAAAAATACTTAGAATTCGGGTAAGCCATTTAGCAAATTTCCATGGCTTCCCTCAAAGTTAATAATACGTAGTTGCTTTAGGCGCGTTATTTAATAATTTTACCTTCTTATACTCGGGTGCACATTTATGTGACCCAAATCCAAATATCAACGATGTTAAAATACGCCAAAAACTATGGGTGCATTTATGTGTCGTGGTTCGAGACGTATTTTAACGACATTGAAATTCTCTTAAAAAATAATAATAATAAAAGCGGTTAAAGTTTAAAATTTTCACATAGGTTCATAATTATTAAAAATAAGATAATTAAGCCGAGTATGATAGTTGAGCGACCGTGCTAGAACTACGGAACTCGGGAATTCCTAACACCTTCTCACGGGTTAACAGAATTCCTTAGCCGGATTTCTGGTTCGCGGACTGTAATATAGAGTCAATATTTTTCTCGATTCGGGATTCGAACCGGTGACTTGGGACACCATGACTCTCCCAAGTGGCGACTCTGAATCTCTTAATAAAAATGAATCCCATTTCGATTGTCCTTTAATTGGAAAAACTCCATTTATTATACCCTTTAGGGGGTATAGTAGAAAAAAGAGGTGTGACAAGAAGAACCTGTGGCTTCGATCAGAAGACCTAGAGATGAAACGACCTTAAGCAACTATCCATCCTGTTAGCCTTTGTACGCCCTTAACGCTGTCCACGAATGTGATGTCTTCGATTGCCTTGATTTAGTCAGGGTTGATCTCGATTTCACGATTTGACACCATAAATCCGAGGAGCTTGCCTTAATCGACCTCGAATGAACATTTCTCAGGGTTGAGCTTATTGTTGTATCTTCTCAATATGTCGAAGGTTTCTTGCAAATGTGTCAAATGGTACTAATATGTCATCAATATATACCGCCATTCATTTACCTATTTGGTCTTCTAACATTCGGTTTACTAGGCGTTGATAAGTAGCACTGGCATTTTTTAGCCCAAATAAGTACCGTACTTAGTGATAACTGAAGTCTTTTCCTAGTCCTTGTGAGCACGTGATTTTTGCCCTAAGCAATTTTATTCCAAAAGATTCAAATAGATGATTTCTTTATTATTTTATCATTTTTTGTGGATTTTTGTTGAAATGGGTGCTAATTGTTGCATTTTAATTCATATAAAAAAATAATAAATATAAAAATACAAAATATACACATACATTAGGGGTTCAATTTTACAATTAATTCATTTTAAAGAAAAATCAAAAATAGCATTTTTTACGCTTTAATTGAAAAATTATCATAAAAATAGAAATTAATTAGCTAACAACTCAATAAATCAGGGAAAAATAAATGCAAAATATAAAAGAAAAGAAAATACAGAAATACAAAGGAAAATAAAATACAGAAAATAATAATACAAAAGTAGTACAAAAATACAAATGAAAATAAATATAAAAATTAAAATACAAAAGAAAGGGAAAGAATGGCTAATTGGGCCAATTAAGTACCCAAAAACAAAGAAAGCTGCCCAAGCCCAAAGCATTTTACCCGGTCTGCCCAACCCAAGCGAAAACGACCCCGTTTAATGTAGCTAAATCTAGACAATTGAAATTCCTGATCCAACGGTCATGATACACGGACCCTGAATAAATAAAACGATGCCGTATCGTGACGTCAATCTGGACCGTTCGTTTATTTGATCTAACGGATATGGTCATGTCTTCATTAAAACACAAACGGCGCCGTTTTAAATATAATAAATCCAAGCCGTTGATTCATGTGATCTAACGGTCTCAAATCATTAAGGGGTTTTAAATATACAAAATAAACATTACATCCTAAACATTTTCCCCTTCTTCTTCATTAAACAAACCTAGCCGCCCCTTCATCCTCTCCCATAGCCGCCGGAACCCTACCGGCGGGAAACGGCAAGTATGCCGATGACTTCCGCCTTAACACCCCGGACACCTCTCAACATCCTCTTCCCACCCCTACACCTCTTGTGTCTCGAATAAGTCCCCTGCCTCTCGAATCTTCAAATAAACCTCGCCGGAAACCTAGTTCCGGCGAACGACCTTTCACCCAAAAACAACCAAAAATCATACCAGAAGTACTCCTCGACCTCCTTAACCCTACTCTGAAAGCCTTAAGTCCCAAAGATCACTGAAAAACTCTAAAAATATCAAAAGAAGTCCGCTGGCGACCAAGAACTCAAGAAAGGGCCTGAAAAGGCCTCTTGAACGTTGGAATTGATCTTCAAAGAAATAGAAGAAAAAGAAAAGCCAAAAGACAAGATTATCGGAAAATAAGAAAAGAAAGCTAAGTATTCTCTTTCTTTCTTTCTTTTTGATTTCTTCTATGAATGCATGTGTTGTTTTTCTCTGATTCTTGATAAAATGATTGTATTTTCTGATTATTAATTCTTGGTTCGTTGA
>MU711202.1:28497-99238 GCA_026770625.1 Nicotiana glauca | reverse complement strand
TTAGTTTTATAGAAATAATGTGATTATCAGAAATCGACACATAAAGGTTAATCTACTGTGTAGGAGCAATTGTGTACCTAATAAATAGATCGCTCAATTGAATAAATATTATAGTATTTGAATACACCTAGAACTGGATTTTAAAAACTTTGCCAGTCGTGTGCCAATTCTCACAGCTTATTAAATGTAGGAACTCAGTACAACTTTGAATTTGAATTAATACACCGTTAATTGTTCAATCAAGAGTGCATGTAACTTCAAGCTTAATTATTCGTAAGAATTTGTTAGTTTAGGTCTGATCAGCTTATAGAACATCAAAATTGAATTGAAGTTGATGAATTGAACTAGATCTGAAGTTGATTTTTAGCACATAGAATGTCTAGCTTGGTTATTTTACATGTTTTCATATTGGGCTTGCAACGAGGTCAAGGATAAACAGCTGTTTATGAAAAGGGTGGTTTAAATCTCTTGCTATTGGACCAGAATTGTAGTACTTTAGAGTGGCCTTTAAAAGTGACGAGGCGTGCCTCGCCAAACAAAATACAAATGCGGGGCCCTCGATAAATATTACATTAACTTTTAGATCTCGGAAGACCGTTTAGTAAACTTCATGGTCTTTCCCAAAGATAATAAACACGTAGTTGCATTTAGGCACGATTTATAATAACATTACTTTCTTAAAAGCGGGTGCACATTTATGTGACTCAAATCCAAATCTCAACAAAGTCAAAATGTATGGAAGGCCACAGGCGTACTGGTACGGTGTGGTCCAAAATATATTTTTACGATGTTGCAATTCTTGTAAAGATTCAATAATAAAAGCGGATCATTAATAAAAGCACATAAAACTAGAATATATATAGAAATCAAATAAAAACAAATACAACAGTTGAGCGACCGTGCTAGAACCATAGAACTCGGGAGTGCCTAACACCTTCTCCCGGGTTAACAGAATTCCTTATCCGGATTTCTGGTTCGCGGACTGTTAACAGAGGCATGTTTCCTCGGTTCGGGATTCAACCGGTGACTTGGGACACCATTAATCTCCCAAGTGGTGACTCTGAAAATAAAATAATAAATCCCGTTCCGATTGTCCTTAAAGTGGAAAAACTCCTTTATTATGCCCTTCACGGTGTAGTAAGCACTAAAAAGGAGGTGTGACAGTCCTCTAGGTTCATTTGTATTTTTTGTACCCAGAGTAGGCATCGAGAAAGACAAGGATCTCGTGGCCGGCCGTGGCATCGATCATGAGATCAATATATGGCCGGGGAAAAGATTCTTTAGGGCACACTTTGTTTAAGTCTTTGTAGTATACTCACATTCTAAGATTATTCCCCTTCTTGGGGACTACAACTATGTTTTCTAACCACTCGGGATATTTTACTTCCTGGATGGATCCTATTTTGAGAAGTTTGATTACCTCATCCTTGATAAACACATGTTTTACCTCAGACTGTGGCCTTCTCTTTTGCTTTATCAGTCTGAACTTTGGGTCCAAACTCAATCGATGAGTGGTGATCTCCGGTGGAATATCTGATATGTAAAGGTGGGACCAAGAAAAATAATCTATATTTTTAATAAGGAATTTAATGAGTTTTTCCTTAAGCTCGGGAGCTAAATCGGTGCACAGGTATACCTTTCGATTGGGCAGATGCTTGATCAGTATGAATTGCTCCAGTTCTTCGATCGATGACTTCGTGGCAACAGAATCATCCGGGATTACGAAGGTTCAAGGTATCATGCAATTATCATCCTCGATAATTTTCTACTGTTCCGATCTGGTCGAAGTCGGCGACTATGGTTGCTATTTGACCTCCTATTTTTCCCTTGATTCTGGTCCCTTGTTAATGTCAGAGTCGATACAGGTATCTCCTCATCGATTGCAAACATCTCTTTGGCTGCTGGTTGTTCGCCGTACACCGTTTTATCTCCTTCCGGTTTCAAGACTTGATGAAACATTAAAGGTACTGCCCTCATATTATGGAACCAAGGTCTTCCGAGAAGCGCATTGTACCTCATATCACCTTCGATCACGTGGAACTTTATTTCCTGGATGGTTTCGCCCACGTTCAATAGCAACATTATTTACTTTTTGGTTTTATTTGTTATGTTGAAATCGTTGAGCACTTTAGCTACATGCACGATTTGATCTTGAAGTCGAGCTGCTCCACGACCCTCGATCGAACAATATTTGCTGAGCTAACTGGTTCAACCAACACACATTTAACTTGACTTTTATTCATAAGGATAGATACTACCAGTTCGTCGTTGTGAGGCTATTCGATCCCTTCTGCATCCTCATCATTGAAAGATAAGGTATCTTCTGGTGAATAGTCCCAAGTGCGCTTCTCCCTTGTAATTGTGACTTTGGTGCATTTAAATGTCGGACCCTGAGGGATATTAACCCAACCGACGATCATATAAATCACGTGATGTGGTTCCTCCTATTCATTTTTCATGTTTGTATCCCTGTCTCTGAAGTGATTTTTTTGCTCGGCCACTCAGGTGACCCTCGTTGAACAAACGAGCTACCTCCTCCCTTACTGTCCATAGTCTTTGGTTTTGTGACCATGAGTTCCATGGTACTTGCACATTTGATTTGGATTCCTTTGAGCTGGATCAATCTGTAGGTGGCCTGGGCCACCAAGTATCTTTGATTCATCCAATAGCTGACACAATACCTGAAGCATCGGCACTGAAGTTGTACTCCAATAATCGTGGCGCTTCCTTAGGCTCGACATGTTTATCAAATCCACTCTTACTCATAAGCCCTCGGGAATTTTGGCATCGATTATTCCTTCGATCATTTTTCGAACGGGATCACGTCCTGGTTCGTTATTCCTACGATATGCGCTATATGGTTGGTACCGATCTCTATTCGATCAGGGCTCTCGATTGATGTCTCTTCGAATCCTACCTTTGGATTTAGTTGGGTAGACGGAACCGAACGGGGCTCCCTACTGATCGTCCTTGACTCTGATCTTTGACTTGTACCAATTATGCACATCGACCTAGGTCACCGCTGGATATTCAATCAAATTCTACTTTTGTTGATGTAATCCTACCGAACTTCGCTTGTTCAAAGCCTGAGTAAAGGCTTGGACAACCCAATCATCAGTAAATAGGGTTAGGTCCATGTGTTCCATCTGAAATTGAGATATGAATTCCCTTAGCATTTCATTCTTTTCGTCTCACTTTGAAAAGGCCTGACTTCCTGGTCACAACTTTTATTGCTCCGGCGTATGCCTTTACGAACGAATCAGCAAGCATAGCAAAAAAATCGATGGAATTGGGCGACAAATTGTGGTTCGATAAAGTTTCTCAATAAAACTTTTAGTAAAACAGATTCAATCTCATTATCTTCTAAGTCATTTTCCTTTATTCCGCATGTGTAGGAAGTGATGTGTTCATTAGGATCAGTGGTTCTGTTGTACTTGGGGATGTCCGGCATACGGAACTTCCTAGGAATGGGCTTTGGAGCTGCACTTTGGGGAAAAGGCTTCTACACGAACTTCTTCTAATCCAAACCCTTTAGGATCGGGGGGTGCCCCTGGTATTTGGTCAACTCGTGAATTGTACGTTTCTACCTTTTTGTCATTAGCTTCGATTTTCTTTTCACCCAATTTTATCTGTTTAGTGAGCTCCTAGAGTATCTTTATAACGGCGGGCTCAGTCCCTGGTCCATTATCGTTCAACTTCTCCCGTACAGGTTCGACCCAGTAAATAACCTCTTGTAATGTATCGAGCTCGATTCTGGCTTGGTGCTCAATTCTGGAGTTGGCTAATCCCGCCTTCTTCACCGCTCAGTGGATTCTGATCGGCTGCTCGGGCGTCTTTGTGGATTCTATTTTTAGGTTCGGAGCCTAAACCTCCATAGATCGCAACACGAGAATTAGTATCGGCTGGATTTACAGCCAGTGGTCTATCAGGATTGATTGGAGATACTCCATTTTCCGGGGCGACTATGTGCTCGTTCTCGCCATGAAGACCAAGGCCGGTATCTGTTTGAGTGGGCACTGCTTGAGAGTTTGACATGTTGATTCCTGAAATCATAGACATTTACAAGAACAAGTGTAAAAGCAGTGTATGTTAAGGATATGTGATTTCACCTAATACCAATTGATAAACGTTATGATAATTGATGCAAAGTGACAATAATGTAAAACAGACCAATGCTTGGTCAATGCCCTCGAGCTAATGAACCCTCGAGCTTGATAGAGTAAGAATACTTAAAGAGCAGTAAGTTGATGAACAGAAGAAAGAAATATTATATTGCTTTTATATTCGTGAATGTCCCATCTAGAAATGATGGGGATTCCCCTTTATATAGTAGAAGAGTCCTAATTATGGTATAATTCTAATTAAGAAATAAATTCCATGATTGGTACAAATAACCGTCCTTGATTTGATCTGCTTTGAGATTTCCACCGTGATCTTCGACCGGATATGGATATCTCGTCTTTCCGTTATTGTATTTCACTCGAAGTTGGTCATACTTAGCCTCGATTAAAGCTGGTCTCCGTCTCAACGAACACTTTGATCTTTAGGCTCGATACCTCGTCTTCGAGCTCGGGTCTGACTCATCACGAGACTACCCCCGATGCAACTCCCTTGTCTCTATCAAATAACAAAATTGGGTAAGCTCGATTTTGATCGTATACAATTTATATTCGTTAAATTTTATCCAACTCGCACATTTGCAACCTCTATTTTACACTCTCCGGAGAAAATTTTTTACTGCATTACTACTAGCATTTAACTCCCTTCATATTCATTTGACAATTTAGTTCTAAAAATGATTGTAACCGACCTAATCAACCCGTTTATAAAAAGGATCATCAAGTTAACAAAGTGAAAATCAGAGGTGTCAAAATACTGTAAAATTACACAGGGCATCCTATTTGGTCGCCCCCGTTTAATATACACCGATTTTTTAAAAAACTTTTAATTTACACACATTTTTTAAACAACTTCAACCCATTCCCGTTTAACATATACCGATTTTTTAAAAAACTTTTAACTTACACATATTTTTTAAACAACTTCAACCTATTTTTCCTCCTTCTCCTCCTCAAAGTTATATCCGCCTCTTCTTTCTCAAACTTCTCTTTCTCCCATTTCTGCAAGAAATCTGTTACATAACGTTTTTATCTAGAATTTCGTACGTAAAATACATGAGCTCATTAATAATTATAATCTAATAAAATACTATTAATAATAATGGGAAATAAATTTTTAGGAAAATCAACTGGAATTATCAAGTCGCTTCTTCGTATTCTATGCAGCGTCAGCTGCCTTCCTCCTCACTTCTTGCTATCATCTTCTTTCCCTAAAACATTAATAAACTATTCATGTAAAGCTACAATTAGTTACATTAATAAATCTGCAGTCTTAAAACTTCAGCTCTAGAGATGAAGTTTTCCAGTTACAAAAATAAAAACTTCAGCTCTAGAGCTGAAGTTCGCCAGTTAGAAACAAAAACTTCAGCTCTAGATCTGAAGTTCGCCAGTTACAAAACAAAAACTTCAGCTCTAGAGCTGAAGTTCGCCAGTTACAAACAAAAACTTCAGCTCTAGAGCTAAAGTTCGCGAGTTACAAAATAAAAACTTCAGCTCTAGAGCTGAACTTCAGGCTCGGCTACTAGAATGCTGAAGTTTTGTGTGATTGCCTTTGCTACTTCAGCCCCATATGCTGAAGTTATGCGAAAAAGTGGATACGCTTGCAATTTTTTTTGTAAAGCGGGCACAAGTTAAAACGTGACACAAAAAGCGGGTATAGGCGCCCTATTTGCTCACTCCCATTTAACCTATAGCCATTTTTTAAAAAAACTTTTAACTTGTACCTACTTTTAAAACAACTTCAGCCCCCTTTCTCCTCCTCCTTCTCCTCCTCAAAGTTATATCTGCCCTTAATCCCATAGTTCCTTTAGAAGAAATTCAAAGTTTTTCAGCTTTTTTCTTGTCCTCTCCTGCAGCAGAGGCACGACCTAATGAATTCATATGTTACAACAAATTAGAAAATTTAATCATTCAAAACATGTATTAGGCGGAAAAGGATATACTAACTACCAAGTGTAGAGTTTGTTCCTCGTAGGAGGACTAGTTGGGTTGTTCTTGCTTTCTTGGTAGTATCATATAGTCCACCCCTCTATTAAGAGTGTCACCCATGATAATTTGGAGTTGGAAAATTATCAGCTCTCTGTCGTTGCAAATATATTAGCACGAAATATCTACTCCTGTTTGATTGTTTTTTAGATATCCATTGAATTCCAATGGAAATTGCATTTGAAAGAAAGCTGTATTATTGTAGTGTTGATTAGAAGTGAAAAAGATGAAATTTTCTAATCATTTCTGGTAAGTGATCAGATGGTTTAGGCACAATGTAGTAGACTGAAGTTCAACTCTAAGAAGACTAAAGTTCGCCAGTTATAAGCAAAAACTTCAGCTTTAGAACTGAAGTTCGACAGTTACAAAATAAAAACTTCAGCTCTAGAGCTGAAGTTCGCCAGTTACAAATAAAAACTTCAGCTCTAGTCAGTTACAAAAACAAAAACTTCAGTTCTAGAGCTGAACTTCAGGCCCGGCTACTACAATGCTAAAGTTTTGTGTGATTGTCTTTGCTACTTCAGCCCCGTATGCTGAAGTTATGCGAAAAGGCTTGCAATTTTTTTGCAAAGCGGGCACAAGTTAAAACGTGATACAAAAAGCGGGTATAGATGCGAATGACTGATTTTGGATCGTATCAATATATAAAACAAAGATTACATATAGTTGTAGTTACTTTCATCCTTGTACTTGTAGATGTATTTGTTTTGACTCGTTGTATCGAGTTATAATCTTCCCAACATTAGGTAATACTTGCCTAATTGCAATTTAAGCTGTTTTGACAAGGGTTCCTTTTACACGATTTATCTAGTAGGATTATTAAAACTTGTCACATTTTTTAAATTAAGAAAAAAATTTGCCACATCTAAAGCAAAATGGACCAAAAGCTAATAGGTTGAAGTATGTCCGTCCACAGTTTTAAGTGGAAGTAGCACGGGCTAGCCAGTTTTTAGACTGGTAATTGAAACATAGTTAGCGTTTGCAAAATTATTAAAAAATAGTCACTATTTTGTTGCAATACCGAAAGCTCCAGCATAATATACTAGAGAATGATGCACTTGTGTATGAACTTCAAACATATTATGTTATAACTCCAGCACACGAAAAGTTCCAGCATAATATACTGAAGATTGGAACACTTGTATATGAACTTCCAGCATATTATGCTAGAACTCCAGTATATTATGCTGGAAGTTCACATGTAAAAAGTTCGAACTCCAGTATATTATACTGAAATATTTTTAGATCTTGAACAATGTTTTCATTTAAATTTATCTTTACATGAAAAATGACTAAATTTTGATTACTTTTTAAACTGTCACTATTTTTTAATTACTACTTATAAATATGATATTTTTAAATTTCTCCCTTTAAGGGAAGTGTCAAACCCCCAGCTGCTTATAGTTGGTACGAGGCCTGTTTTTTAGTGTATGGACAACCTATAAAATTAGTTGGTCGGTCGAAATTAAATACATTTTCTAACCAACAAATATATAAAATATGTATATTATATGTATATAATATGTATATATACAAAACAATATATATTATATGGCTATTATTTTTTAAAGTGGCTAAAAATATACATTTCTCTTAAATCAAGCCTCTATCTTTGGAATTCAATTCCATGATCAGGAATAAGTAGTTCAATATACTTTTTTTTTTTTTTTAGAATAAGCAAGTTGAAATATGCATAAAAACTAGTGTGCTTACACCCTCAAATTCTACTCAAATTAAGAATTATAATGATTTTTCTTCATATATAGTATAATACTTAAGCAAATACTTAAGAATATACACTGCCTATATAAAATATATTTACATGATAGTAATTACAAGTAAATTCTTATGATAAGTTTTAATCAATAACCCGATTAAAATAATAAATAATATGCTATCATATATTTAGATTGTTAGTGTAAATCACTTAAATCCCATAGGTATTTTTATTAGTCTTTAATGAATTTGGACTTGATCTCCAAAGTTTGGCCCTAACACTTGAGCTCAATAATGGACCTATTCCACTATCAAAGTGGGATCAAATCTTCAACTGCTGATATATATTACTTTTTATACTTCTTGTTTTCTCTTTATGTTCCATATCAAATTTTCTAACTTAAAAACATACTATATTACTATTTGGATATGATGGAAATTACATGGAAATCATGCACTAATTTTTTTTGGTTTCCCATTCGGTGTTCTATATTTGTATTGGGGTTCGACTAAATCCAATTTTGTTTCGAAAAATTTCATATTAGATAGTAAAGCGTTTCTTAATAAATGTGATTTTATACCCGAGCTCAAGACCGGCACTTCAGGTTAAAGATAAAGTATATCACAACCCTAGTTGGTCAATCATGCAGTAGTTGAAGATGCCAGGGCAATGATGTCACTAAATTCTGATGACAACATCCTTTAGGCCAACTACAAATAACCAAAATTAAACATGGGTCCAATCCACGTATTTATATACGTATAATTGCATTCTTCCCCTCTTACTTCTTTTTTATTGTGTTTCTTTTTGGTTTTGTTTATACTAATTCCTTATATTCAACGAAGTGGAACTATTTTTTTCCGTACGAAATGGAACTATACAAACATGACTAATACAACGAATCTCTTTTATCATCAATCGTCAACTATCAATTAATTATTCATTCAAATTAATCTTCTCCCGAGCATTTTTTTAAAAAAATAATCTAAATAGTACACGAGACAAGTTTTACAACACTTTCCTTCTCCTTTTCAAGAAACAAAATGGTTACTTAGGTTTTAATAACTTCTAAGTACTACCCGCAAGAGTTATGATAGAATGATTAAATCGCTCTGTGTGTAATCAGAGGTATCGGATTCGAGCCTCGTGAATAGAAAAAAATTGATAGAAAAACTAACCCTTTTTAACGAGTGTTATACAATGGAATCTGAATGAATTAAGCTAAAATGCGAATATTAAATACCGAATAAAAAACCAAAAAAACAGAACGTGAAGTATCTTGTAAAGAGGGTCTTTCTAATAGGAAAAGGGTGGGTACAAAAACGACAGAGATTCTGAAAGGAGTTGCAGTCGTTGGATTAACAAAGTGGCCAAAGAGGTTGCATCAAATACATCATCTACCCAACAATTCACGACAAGTGTTTCATACTTTTGTCAAATAGTAGTAAGAAAGATGGACCAATTAATGTCCCCATCTCCAATCGTTTAGTGACAAGACTTTTCTATTCACGCTTGATGTATCTTTATATTAATGACAAAATTTTCACTAATAAGAGAACTTACAATAGTGAAAATAGCATGTGCTAGTCGGTCATCATTTGTAAAGTTATTAAAAAATAATCATTATTAGTTGAAACATGGAAAGTTCCAGCCTAATATGCTAGATTATGGAGCTCATGCGTATCAACTTCCAGCATATTGTGTTGGAACTCCAGCACATTATGAAATTTTAGCACATTATGTTGGAATCTCATACATAAAATATTCGAACTCCAGCATATTATGTGTTAAAATTAATGTACTGTCTTGTTCCCATTTGTCCACATATGTCCACATTTATCTAGACTTATTCACGTATGTTCAAACTTGTTTACACTATTCCACACTAGTTCACATTAGTCTACACTAGTTCACATTAGTTCATGAACTAGATTAGTAGCTACATACATGTACTAGGGTGTGAACTTATTTATGTAATGTGTGAACTTATGTGAACATAATTAGTATGTCCACATAAGAAATAGACTAGATGTTTGTAGGAGTTTTACTATAAATACCCCATGTATTCTAGCCATTTGAATTATAAAACCAAATCAAGTGAAATTAAGAAAAGTGAATGAAAACTATCCTTCACAAATATTAAAAAAAAAATTCTCTCTTTGATTTCCTCTTTGATCACTAATCTTCTTGCATCAATCCAACAGATTGGTATCAGAGCCCGTTCGATTAAAAAGTTGGGCGTTAAGAAAAGCTAAACAATGGCTTTAACTAATGGGCAAGGAGTTACTCAACTATCCATTCCTATGTTCAATGGAGAAAATTATAATTTTTGGTACTTGAAAGCTAAAGCAGTTGTTCAAGCACAAGATCTGTGGGAACTGGTTCAAAATGGTTATAATGAACCAGAAGACGGAGCATAACTCACAGATGCAGAAAAAAGAACACTAAAGGAGACAAAAAGGAGAGATGCAAAAGCTCTTGCTTATATTCAACAAGCAATGAGTTAATTCACTTTCCAAGAATCATGAGAGCGACAACATCAAATGAGGCTTGAGAGACTCTATATGAGGGATTTGAAGGAGATACACGTGTACGAAACATCAAGCTTCAAACTCTAAGATGTGAGTTTGAAAACTTGAAGATGAAAGATGGAGAAAGTTTAAAAGAATATTGCGCCAAAGTTATTGAAATAGCAAATCAAATGCTATTGCATGGAGAAGCCGTTGAAGATAAGAAAATTGTGGAAAAGATCTTGATAAGTTTGACTGAAAAATATGATCCCATAGTCTCTATTATTGAGGAGACTAAGGACATCACAAAGTTGAACATCCGTGAGTTGATGGCATCACTACAAGCACACGAGCAAAGGTTATTAAGACACTCCGAAAAATCTATTGAGTGTGATTTACAATCTAAGGTCAATGTGTCCACAAAATCACAAAGAGAATCATCAAAAGGAGGAAAATTGGGCCGTGGAGGAGGAAGAAATCAATGAGGAAACAGCTCCAACAACTCCAAACAAAAATGTGGAATTTTCAAAAAAAAAGTAACCAAGTTGACAAGGATTGTTGGTTTCAAGAAAAGCCATATTGCAACCGCTGCAAAAAATTTGGTCATGTGGAGAAGGATTGTAGATTCAAGAATCAACAACAAGCAAAAGTCTCTGAAGAAAAAGGAGAGCAAGGCCTGTTCTTTGCAAGCTATCAAATGGCCAAAGAGAAAAATCACAATATTTGGTTGCTGGATAGGGGTGCAACAATCATATGTCCGAAAACAAAAGTATTTTTACAAGTGTGGATGATAAAGTGAAGGCCGAAGTGAAAATGGAAAATGGTGCTGTTGTTCGAGCAATTGGAAAGGGCTCAATTCGTGTCCAAATAAAGGAAGGTACAAAGTTCATCCATAATGTACTTTTGGTTCCAGATATAGATCAAAATTTATTGAGTGTCGGGCAGCTGGTAAAAAATGGATATGTTGTCTATTTTGAAAACAGTTGTTGCACAATTTATGATTAAAAAAGGAAACAAATTGATGGCAAAAACAATGATGGAAAAAGGAAGAAGCTTCTCATTAATCTTCAATTATGGGGGAGAAGTAGCCATGAAATCACAAGTGAATGATGAATCCTGGCTATGGCATAAAAGGCTAGGGCACTTGTACTTTAATGGAATGAAATTATTGCAGGAAAAAGAAATGGTATATGTGCTGCCAAAAATTGAAGAAAAGGATGGAGTCTGTGAAGGATTTGCTATGGGAAAATACCATAGAAACTCATTCCCTCAAGGCGGAGCTTGGAGAGCAAACGAAGCTTTGGAGTTGGTCCATACCGATGTGTGCGGTCCAATGAGTACCACATCTCTTGGAGGTAACAAGTATTTTATCTTGTACATTGATGACTATACACGGATGACTTAGATTTATTTTATGAAACAAAAATTCGAGGTGTATGGCATTTTAAAAAAATTCAAGAGCCTTATGGAAAAACAAAGTGAAAAATATATAAAGGTGCTAAGAAATGATCGAGGTAAAAAATATGCCTCAAAAAAATTTAAGAAATTTTGTGAGGATGAAGGCATTAAAAGGCAACTAACCGTTGGGTACACAGCACAACGAAATGGTGTATCCGAAAGAAAGAATCAAACTGTTGTTGAAATGGCAAAAACTATGTTGAAAGAGAAATGAATGCCAAATACTTTTTGGGTTGAAGCAGTGTATACAGCGGTACACTTGATAAACAAGTGTCCAACCAAGGCAGTGCAAAATAAGACCCCCTTGGAAGTTTGGAGCAAGAGGAAACATTTAATGAGGCATTTGAAAGTTTTTAGGTACATTTTCTATGCTCAAATCCCGAAAGAAAAGAGGAGCAAGCTTGATGAAACAAGTGAGAAGTGTATTTTTGTTGCCTATAGGTCAAAATCAAAAGGCTATAGAATGTATAGCTTGAAGAGGAAAAATGTCATCACAAGCAGAGATGTGTTGTTTGATGAAGGAGCCAGTTGGAATTGGGAAAAGAATTAGGCTACAAAAAATACAGTGGTGGCTGAGAATGAAAAAGAAAATAGGGAGGAAGAAGCTCCAGAAGATGATCCTTCCTTACTTTAAAGCAACGAAGCAAGCTTTAGCACTTCGAGTCTAACAAGTACTCCGGTTAAAATGAGAGACCTTGCTGACATTTATGCTTCATGCAACTGTATCATGGTTGAGCCAGCAAATTTTGAAGAAGCAGTTAAGGAGGAAGTTTAGAAGAATGCTATGGTAGAAGAGCTATATATGATTGAGAAAAATCAGACGTGGGAGTTGGTAAACAAGCCAGCAAATCAAAAAATTATTAGAGTAATATAGATTTACAAGATAAAAAATAATCCAGATGGCTCCATCATGAAGCACAAAGAAAGATTGGTTGCAAAAGGGTATTCACAACAGGCTTATGTTGATTATCATGAAACTTTTGCACTGGTGTCCCGCAAAGATACAATTCGGACACTTATTGCATTAGCAGTATAAAAGGGATGGTTATTATATCAACTTGATGTGAAGTCGGCTTTTTTGAATGGTGAACTTGAAGAAGAAATTTATGTTCATCAACCTGATGGCTTTGTGATTAAAGGAGAAGAAGATAAAGTATACAAACTCAAAAAGGCCTTGTACGGGTTGAAACAAGCACCCCGGCAATGGTACAGTCAAATTAATTAGTAGTTCTTGCAAAGTGGGTTCATTAACAGCAAAAGCGAGCCTACTCTCTATGTCAAGAAGCAAGGTAACCTATTCTTATTATTGCGATTTATGTTGATGATCTGATTTTTATCGGTAACAATGAGGCTGCAGTTACTGAGTTCAAAAAAGACATGATGAAAAGATATGAAATAAGTGATTTGGGTCTATTGCATCATTTTCGTGGTCTTGAAGTTACTCAAGAGGGTGGTGGAGTATTTGTTTCTCAGCAAAGCTATGTTGAAGCAATGCTTAGAAAGTTTAATATGTTTGGGTGAAAAGCAGTACCAACACCACTCGCTTCAAATGAGAAGCTGATGAAAAATGATGGAGGAAGAAAAGTGGATATCACTCTTTACAAAAATATCATTGGTAGTTTGATATATCTAACGGCTATGATACTTGATATAATGTTTGCTACTAGTTTGTTGTCAAAGTTTATGCAAAGTCCCAGTCATATTCACCTTGGAGCAGCCAAACGAGTTCTTCGTTACATCAAAGGAACCTTGGCTTATGGCGTCAAATATTTCAAGGGTGAAGAATTAACTTTAATTGGATTTTGTGGCAGTGATTAGGCAGGTTTAAAAGATGCATGAAAAGCACATCTAGTTTTGTGTTTTCACTTGGATCGGGAGCATTTTCTTGGCAATCAAAGAAGCAAGAAACAGTAGCACAATCATCAGTAGAAGCTGAATATATTTCAGCAGCAATTGCAACTTCTCAAGCAGTCTGGATTAGAAGAATTTTAGAAGATGTTGGAGAAAAGCAAGACAACGCAACAAAGTTATTTTGTGACAACAAGTCAACCATAGCAATGGCAAAGAATCCAATTTATAGCAGCAGAACAAGGCACATAACAGTGAAGTATCACTTCATCAGAGAAAAAGTTGAAGAAGGAGTGATCGAGCCAAAATTTTGCAAGTCCGACGATCAAGTTGCGGACATTTTTACCAAGGTGCTACCCAAGAAGAAGTTCATCAAATTTCGTGAGCTTTTGGGAGTCCAAAAACAAAATATTACGGGGGAGTGTTAAAATTAATGTATTGTCTTGTCCACATTAGTTCACATATGTCCACATTTATCTAGACTTGTCTACATTAGTCCACACTAGTTCATATTAGTCCACACTAGTTCACATTAGTCTACACTAGTTCACATTAGTTCATGAACTAGATAAGTAGCTACATACATGTACTAGGGTGTGAACTTATTTATGTAATGTGTGAACTTATGTGAACATAATTAGTATGTCCACATAAGAATTAGATTAGATGCATGTATGAGTTTTGCTATAAATACCCCATATATTTTAGCCATTTGAATTATAAAACCAAATCAAGTGAAATTAAGAAAAGTGAATGAAAACTATCCTTCACAAATATTTAAAAAAAAAAATCTCTCTTTGATTTCCTCTTTGATCACTAATCTTCCTACCTCAATCCAACGTTATGCTGGAATATTTTCAAATTATTGAGGGTATTTTTGTTCAAATTTTATCTTTTACATGAAAAATGGCTAAACTTCAATAACTTTTGAAAAATATGACTATTTTTAATTATTAGTTGTAATTTGTTTTCCTTAAAAGATAATGAAGTAAATACACGAAAAGTTATTAGATTGTGTCAGGAGGATTCATCGTCCATTATATATACATAAAAAATAATTTTGAACTTATATAAATAAGTAAAAAATTTTGGAAAAACGGTTTGTTCTTGCATCCCTAGTTTCGCCCATGATGACATGTAATATAAGAATATTATGTTCAAATTGTTAGTGTGTTATAAAATTTGAAGAAAAATTGCTAGATTTTCCCAATGCCCAAAACGAATTTATTAGGTTTTCTTAAATTTTATGCGATTAATATTATATACCGAAGTATCTAGCTTATAAAAGCTTTTCTCTATTTTCTTTTCAAAGGACTTTAATTTCTTTGATAGGAAAATTTAGAGGAATTTTATTTATAGATTTTTCCTTTTCTTTTTACATAAAGATATGACTGGTCCCACTATTTTCACTCTTTAATTCCATGGACTTTTAATAGGCATTGTGTACTTTTACAATGTTTCAAATAAAGTATTCACTATCTTCACGTTTATTTTCTTTTTCAAAATGACATTCAATTGTTTCAAACTTTAGAAAAAGCAAAAGAAGAGTGCATTTTTGACGTAAATCTTGTCCATTTAATTTCTTTTTTCGTTACTTTTAAGGACTAGCCGTAGGTAATATATGTCCATAATTTCATCTTCCAAATGATTCTGTTTTTCTTGTATTTTTCTTCTTCTTTTGTAGCTTTATGTCCCTCATGAAAATCCACCTAGAATTGATGATCGCAGCTTAAATTCGTACGCATAAAAATGAAATTAAAACATAGTGTGTTTGGTCTTTAAATGCAATGATCATATAATTTAATTTGGTGTTTTTTTATGCTTGGATTGGTAGACAAAAATGAGGAGTAATAATTATCTGCACTTTAAAATAATATCTACATAATACCTATATTTTGATCGCGAATTCTGTTCATCATATTTCTAAAAAATAAAAAAAAAAGCAACTCGATGCACAAAGCATTGTATATTCACGTAGGATTCGGGAAGGGTCGTGCCCAAAGAGGTGTGATATAGACAGCGTATCCTAATATAAGCATTAGTGGTTGTTTCCACATTACTCAAAATTATGACCTATAAGTCACACAGAAACAACTTTACTGCTGCTCGAATCTTCCCTTCGTCATATTACATTATGTCTAAAAAAAAAAAAAAAAACTATGCAAGTAGCTATATTTAAACTAGAACTCCTCAATAAAACTAAGGAAACTTCTTCTCTTTTTTTTTTTGTGGGTAACTAAAAACTAAAGGAAACTTATTAGCCCATTATTTAATGTTGTGACAATTAATGTTTGGCTTTGCCAGCCAAAGCCAACTAGGTAAAGTCTTTCAGAAGTAATTAAGTAAGTTCATTCAATAGAAAAGTTTTGCTATAATATCACTCAATAAAATTCTGAACGCCAAACATCCCCATGTAAGGAGGTATGTTTTTCAATCATGGAGTTGGGAGTTATGGGCGACCTCAATTAATTACCTATACAATTAAGGACATAGTGCTAGGTAGCTACTGCATAGTATTTAAAAGCAAACACTAGCTAGTTTAATTGACGTAACTGATAAAGTTGTTGTTATATGACCAAGTTTTGAACCGTGAAAACAGCTTCTTGCAGAAATATATGATAAGGCTGCGTATAATAGACCCTTGTGGTCTAGCCCTTTCTTGAACTCCACGCATAACGGAAGCTTAGTGCATCAGATTATTTTTTTTTTTAGCTAGTTTAATTAAATGATGAATGACAAATAAATTGTTCTATTCTAGAGATATAAGTAGTAAGTTTCATATGGCAAATCTGCACTTATGTGTCATGTTACAAAGTTAAAGTCCATATTTTAATGCTTTGATGTTGCCGTTTATATTGAACTGCTTAAGCAAAATGTATAGCTCAAACTCTACAATCAACATACTACAATAACAAGAAGGAAAGAAGAACAACTTATCAAAATTATTGTATCGTGACAAGTTACTGTCTTAAAAGCAATTTCGGTCCGATTGAGTGCAAATTATTAAGATCGGTCGCTTCCCAAGGTTCCACAGCACCTCCAAACACGTGCACTCATGGCTAAAAATTTAGAATTTACACAAAACAGTTTCCCAGAAAGAAGAGAAGATGAAGCTATTTTATGTGATGGATAATTCACAAAGAAGACTAGGAAGAATGTAATGATTAGCTAGATGAATTCTTGGTTAAGAATTAAGTGAATATGATGGCTAATGATCATCATATTTATAGCATAAAATAAGTTTAGTTTCATGACAATTTTCTTTCACGCAAGATGACTACACATGACTTACTTGTCAATTTTCTTTCATGCAAGATGACAATACATGTCATGCAAAATGACACTTGGCTTAGCAAGGCCATTTGTCAAACAATTTTTTTAAATCAATACCACATGTAAAAACTCTTGCCATGTACCAATTATCTAAGAGTATTTGACCACAAGGCTTTATGTAAGAAGCCACTTAAAAATAGATAGAACACTTATAAAATAAAAAGACCCATCGCTATTGGTTGTAAATAAATTTTCAAAAGGAAATCTTTGGATTTGCATTATGAATAATACCAACAACTACGATTTTAGGTCACAATTTACGGCCTTGCTGGACAAAATCCTATAGTTTGGATCAGAAACCCTGATTGAGGTTTCTGTTCTCCATACAAGAATTTTTTTTCTGAGGGACTGCAGTTAATTTAAAAACAAATGGAAACACAATGAATTTATTTCTTACTACCATACCATGTATCTATCAAAATTCTGCTGATTTTAGTTCACTCATTTGATCATTTAAGACATGAAAAAAGAATTTTTTTTTTCCAGTTTATTTCGTCAATTTTGGCTAAGAAAGCAGAAGTCACGTTCATTCAAATTAGTTGATAATGAATCATTTTGACGATAATTTTTATGTAAATGATAAGTAGAAAAGCGACAGGAACTAGATAAATAGTGCAGTACCAATAAATGCAAAAATATTTACTTTCATAATTTACTTCACAATAACTCGGGATTTAATCCCCATAGAGATGATAAATCTTTAGCTGGTAAATTCGATGATGTTATTACTTCTCAATGATCTTGAATCAGATTCATATCATGATTAACAATATCTGAACTATCAAAATGTATGCAATGGTAAGATCACAAGTTCGAGCCGTAGAAGTAACCATTACTGCTTGCATTACGATAGACTATCTCCATCACACCTCTTGGGGTGCGGCCCTTTTTCGAGCCATATATCTACCTGGCTGTTTTTTTGTAGTGACAAGCAATTAAAAGTTAGTAAAGGCTAGCAATAGAAACCATCATGTTGTGTCTTAAAACTTTGTGGGCATCTAACACTTGAATTGTCTTTTAGGTACATGTGGAGTTGGTTAGCTGTCTGTAGACAACTTAGTCGTGGGTTGTATCAAGCATTTGAAGGACAAAACCCACCAACATTTTAAAATGGACCATTTTTTTTCTTTATTTTGCATTAACTCAGAAATATAATTACTTCTACAACACAATACAATGGGAAGTAGGCCTTGAGTTGTAAAGAGGTTTGGGAAGAGCATGTCACATTCATCTTTTTTGGTTTTCTAACTTTAATTAACTACATGCATTTTTCATTGGATGATATATGGTACGGGTTGTAGGCTGGGGCAGAGCTAGCTACTTTTATATATATATATATATATATATAATTGTTGAAATTTCGTTGATATACCGAAAGTTTGTCGAGTACAGTGCTAAAGGTTGCTCAAAAATTTGCTTTGGATTAAAATTGTTGTGACATTCTTACTTTTTCTTTTTTGGAATCTTTTGTGAGAATTTTTTTTCCCACCAAATGGTTGTAGGCAGACGCGAACTTATGAATAACCTTGGGGGGTCATTGGACCCGTAAATTTTGGCATAAATCTTGATATGTATATGTGTATACTATAAAAATGATTAATTTAAACTATTTGACACTTTGAACACTTAAAGCCTTTAAGTGGCACCGGTTAATATTGTCCTTATTGTGTTAAAATCCTGGGTCCGTATTTGGTCGTAGGGTCAGAGAAATATATGGATATGGTTCAAGTGTCTCATTCTGGGTGCTCCTTAGCTGCAATACTAATAATACTCAGAAAGAAGGTGGACATGCATAGTTTCTTGGCATAATAATATCTTGAAATCAAACCATGAGCGTGCATGGTCTTTTGGCTCTCCTCTAGTCTGGTCTTAATCATGACATAGAATATTAGTCTGCTTTTATATATATATATATATATGTGCGTGTGTTTTGCCGACTTGTATGCATAGAGTGATACAGTGTATATTTTTGGACATGGTCCATATGTAATCACATGAACTTGTATTAATTGTAGGTTAACCAATTACAAAAAATGTGGTCCCAATATAGAGCCCTTCTTTTATTATGTGCAACATGCAACTTATCTTCGCATGACCTATAAGTCATGACCGGTTCGAACCATGGAATCAGCTACTAATGCTTTTAACACAATAGACTGACAACATCACGCCCCTGAAAATGCAGACTTTCCTCATACCCTACGTGAACACGAGATGCTTTGTGCACCGAATTTTATTTTTGGCTTTACAATCACTCAGCTCGGACAATAGATAGGGAAGGTGGCACTAATCACTAGATTTAACTCGTATTTACTTATCTAAATAATTTTTTAATATCAATGTATTTCAACTAGTTTTAGTAGGTTATTTATTAGTTGATTTTCTATTTTATCAAATCAAGGTTTAATGTTACGCCTACCCTAGAACACTTTGGTTATTTGTTAGGTTTTGCCTTAGACAAGTAGGAAGATTTCCTAATCTAGATTATCCCCTGTACTAAAACTAGTATACATGTTTAGTCGTGCACTGTGTTTTGGATACGAGTAAACTGTGAAAAATGGGTACATTTAAAGTTAATCAAGTTGGAACAAGGGTTAGTGTTTGGGTTGTAAACATTGTAACATATAGGGTAGTCACATATATGTTTTGAGAGTTAATTATGGTTTGTGATAATGTGTCTTGAAGTTTAGACCACCTAATAAGTAAGCTTTTAATTATTTCTTAGCTAAGACGGCTTTACTATGATTAAATACTTTGGTCCCAAAACCACCTTCCATCTTTTCTATTTATTCTTTTCTTTTAAAAGAATATTTTTTTTTTACCTATTGATTTTTCAATTAATGTTTAACCGTAAAACGGTACAGTTGAATTTGTAATATGATTTATAGACAAGCAAATCAATTTGATCCCAAAATGATAAGTAAATTAAATAAAATGCAAGACTTAACATTGAAATCGTGATAGGGCAATAAATAACTTGGTTCCAAAAGCAGAGCTTTCGAAGGCAGTAAAAAGAATATCAATAGACAAGAAATAAAATATTATTGAGCTTAGAATAACATGTAGCATAAGTTTGTAGAAAATTCATGTTCCTACAATGATTATTGAAGTCACTATTTATAACTTCATCTAGGGAACAAGGTCCTAGGATCAAGCCCCTCTTAAATGACAATTATATATGGGGCCATTGATGAATATGTAACTGCAAGTTATGAATGTCAAAATTCTCTGTAACAGGCTGTGTATTTAATACTGAAGAATATTCTTCGTTGAATGTCATCGGGTGTCAAACATTCGTTTGTCTTCATTAGCAATATTTCCCTCGGGGTCCATTCGGTGCCAACCGAAGCTGCTGTCTCTCGTCTTGGTTTTCACTTACCTCGCTTTCTGTCTTTCTCCAATTCCACGTGTCGCTCTATTATTCGAACATTTAATACGAACCAATTTTACCGTATACAATTAGATTTTTTATTAATTTTCTCTATTTTCTTTGCTCATTGATTGGACAAAGGTTTGCAAAAATAAACAGTATATGTTGATTGTTGGGGTATAGCACACGAGCTCTTGCGTAACGAAACTTAAGCCACATCTTATATTTAGCTACAAGTCTTTCAATTATCTTTGCACTGTACCTTTGCATTATTGTGTGTCTTTTTGTCTTAACCTCTTTAGTCTTTAGTATGGACCATTTGCTAATGTGACCCTGGTGCTACTCAGGATCGGACTCGAAATTTTAACGTAACGGGGACATCAGTATTTTAATCAATTAATGCTCTCTAAAAATTTTTAGTGCGGTATCACGGAATCTGATGACCCTCAATGTTGTACATAGTCTGCCTCTGCTAACACCATCGTCAAACAAATTCAGGATCTAAATTGATGGTTTGAGACTGAGTATATATAATCTTATTTTATAACAGTTTAATTATTATTATTTATTACTTATATATACATTATTCGAACTGAATATGGTACATTTAAATTAAACCACAAAATCCTTCCCATACTCATTTTTGATTGTCACATTTTTGCAACTTCTTTTATGGGCTTTACATAAATAGCCGGTTATATTCATTATTTATTTTTTAGCTATATATATAGTTTATACGGATTATATATATATATAATACATAAATATGCATATATTATACCTCGGTTATTTTTAGTTTAAATGATTAGTTAGACGACTATTTGAGTTAATTCTTTCTTCTTCTTTTTTGGTAAAAAGGATACTTATTAAAAAGTACTTAGCGTCATTACAAGCTAAGACTTAGTAGCTATGTTGGATCTTTTTCCAAATTAAAGCAGAAATAACAAAAGAAGGTGAAGCAAGATATGTCATTATTTAGGCTCCCAAAAAGTATCTATTAGCTTCTCTAATAAATACGTACTTATAAGAGGTTAGTCCAGTTTAGGGATGTGCATAGGTCGGGTTGGTTAGAATTTTTCAATTACTAAATCAAATCAATTATGTCATGTTATTTAAATCTAAAGATCAAACCAAACCAATAAAAGTCGGGTTTTTAATCTCGGATTTTTTGGTTTTTTCCTTCATAAAGTTTTCATAGAATTTGTGTTCCAAATATTTCTTTGATCATAGTAAGACATAACTATATAAGGTGTTTTTCAAGAAAATAACATAAAATATGAGATAAATTATGGTATTGTACTAAAATATTCAACAATAAAGATAATAAAATCGCATAATATAAATATTATTAATGAGCCATAATAAAATAAACATAACCTAAAATTACTAAGTTGCTAAAATAAGTACGACTAACAAGTACTATTTTTACTTAAGTAAACACTGAAAAAAAAAAAAAAAAAAAATTTGCATTTTATCTAAACCATTAAAAAAACGAAAACAAAGTAGATCCAACACTATTGTCATTACTAATACAATTTAATTGAATATTTTTTATTAGCATTAATGTTGACTATAAAACTTATTGTAGCATTCAAGAATTATAAGTCCAAGTTTAAAATAATACGTTAAAAGATAAAATTATAAAAATATTTATAAATTACACTACAATAAATATTTTTATATACTAAATATATTTAAAATTTTTATACATGTAATGTCGGGTTAATTTGGTTCGGTTTGACTTTTTTTTGTTAAAACCAAACCAATTATGTTCGTTTTTTCTTTTTCAACACCAAATCAAATCAAACTATAGTCAATTTCTATTTTTCGATTTGATTCGGATTATCGGTTTAATACGGTTTATGTGTGTGCTTTGTACACCCCTAGTCCAGTCTATGTAAAGTGTCACAAAACTTAACATGGAAAGGTAATATTTGCACAGATTTTTGTTAGAATTTGTTCAATTATTTGTCGTTATTGATTAGATGTAACTTTTTGGGGTTTTCTCTTCATATATTCCGTCACTTTAAATTATTTTTTAATTTCAAGAAATTTGTGAAAATAATAATGGCCTCTTCCTCCCCTTTAAAAGAAATAGTCCCTCCGTCTCTGTATATAAAGAAACTGCGACCGCCACAGTAAGCAGGTCATTGCAATTATATAAAGATTAATTTGGACACAAATTCTTATGATCTTTTGAAAACAATAATATTAAAATATTACATAAAGATTGCTATACATTGCAATTTTTATATTTAAGCTACTTTCTGAAGAAAAAAAGTAATTGACTCTTCAATTTCATGCTGCCAGATGGGTTTGAATGGATATATTTTTTCTAGAACAGGAAAATTTTAAGGGCGGAGCTAACATACAGTTTATGCTTCAATTGAATAATAATTTTGATCAAACTCCGTACTTTTCTTAATTTTTTTATTGATTATGTGTAAGTTATTAATAATTTAAAATCTAATAATTCGAAAGGAATAGAATATAAATCTAATAATTTAAAAGGAATAGAATATAAAATTTATAAACTTTAATTTCTGACTCCACGGACTTTAATTCCCTGACGTTGACAATATCACAAGGAGGCATTGAAAAGTTTTTCAAAGTAGTACTTATGGAAGCTCTCTTTACTATCTTTGTCGAATTATGTGGTGGTCATAACTCGTA
The DNA here is from genome assembly GCA_026770625.1 of Nicotiana glauca. Classification (NCBI taxonomy): domain Eukaryota; kingdom Viridiplantae; phylum Streptophyta; class Magnoliopsida; order Solanales; family Solanaceae; genus Nicotiana; species Nicotiana glauca. The sequence continues at coordinate 76,225 of MU711202.1, read as the reverse complement.
AGAATTAAGTTGGATGAATACACGTAACTGAAATGTAGCCATTATTTAAGAATGGAAATTTTACGCCCTATAGAAAAGCTTAGTATCCTATTTATTTTAAATAAATATTATTTTAAAATATTACATCATATAGATATTCTTTATCCTTTATAGAAAAATATCTAATTATAGTTACATCCTACATTTAAGGCACCATATATGCTAAATAATATTTTTCTCTCTCCTTTTTAGTCTTTTCTCTCACAGAATCACCGTAAATCTTACTAACCACGTTCTCTCTCTTTTTTTGCATATATTTTACTCTCTTCTCCCACAAACCCACGATTCATACCTCTTCTCCCACCCAAATTCGCTAGGTCTCCGTCATTATCACTCCCACACGAAGCTCGCCGACCGTCGCCGATCGCAGAGCGTCACCGACGACGACCTAGAAGAGCTTCGTGCTTGCTTTGACTTACCGAAACTTGTTATGTTTTGGTGGTAGTTGGAGTTGAACTTACACTTGTTGTGCAGAAAACTTCTGCTAATACCATTGGACTATGATGGTCTCAATTGATATAGATTCGAGAGATAATTGTCAATATGGTGGTAATGTGTTTGCTTTGGATCCGAAACTCACCAAAACTCTTCCTGCTTTGGAGCTATATCAAGCTGTGAACAAGCAGTACATTAATACATTATCTAGAACAAAGACGCCGGAGTTTGGGGCCGAGCAACTTATTTTCTGTTAATATATTATAACGTATTTTCATGTATTCATTGTCTTTTTTTCATTGAATTCAATGTATCTCGTTGTATTCCATGTATTTCACTGTATTCATTATTTTTTCATTGTATTTCAATGTATCCTGTTGTATTCTATGTATTTCATTGTATTCACTATCTCGCTCTATGCCATGAATGTATTCATATATTTTTTTAATTAATATAATTTATGTATTCAGATGTATTATATAATTTCTTTGAAGATTGCTATATTTTTGGATATTTTTCAGTTGAGAATCTTTTTTATAACTGAAAATACAAAATTTGTGTGCTATAATTGAGTTTGGTGAGTTATATTAGGAGTCTATTATGTTAATTGATTCACTTTCCGTTTTAAAAATAGTATAATCACATGTTTTACGTCGTGAATACAGTCGAATACAATAATTTGTCCATCTGTAATCCCATGTTTCACTCCATGAATACAGTCGAATACAACAACTGATTAGCTAGACTTTCCTGATTCACGCCTATTTTTGCTACTGTATTCATGAATACAATAGTTTAAATACATCAAATACATCTTATAACCATATAAAAGGTATCTATAGTTCGTAATATAGCAAATAGTATCTATAAATGGCTAATTACTACTAAAAGATAGTGCTTTATGAAAATTTCTCTTTAAGAATATTGTAATAACATTTATGCCTATTTTGTACTCTTGAAACATATATGACATATCTTCGTCATATATGTATACTTCTACTTTGTAATTACTGAAAGAGTGTTTGGATTGGCTTAAGTAGCTTTTAAGCTAAAAGTCAAAAGTCATAAATTGGTAATACCCAACTTTTGACTTCTGGTTTATTTTTATACTTTTTATGCCTAAGTGGTCGTTTGGTATAGAGTATTGGGTGGGATAGAGTTGGGATTAAATTTGTACCTTATTTGGTTGGAGGTACAAATTTATCCTGGGAGAAATTTGTTCATCTAATCAAACAAGGTATAAATATAATCCCAAATCGTATCCCACTTATACCATATTATCCATTGCACCATCAATTGTGGGATTATATTATTCCATCTTTTATGCGGTATAAATTAGTATCGGGATTATAATCTCGGTACTATTTTGTCCACGTACCAAATGACCCCTAAAAGTAAGTACTTTTAAGTACTTTTTATTATGGCCAAACACCACACAAACTAAAAAAGTACTTAAAACCCATAAATACTTAAAATAAACCAATCCAAACACACTATGAGTACAACACTTGAATGTTCCAAATATTAAAGACATGGATATATGGTGTATACTTGCATTCTTTAGTTATGCCTTCTTAACTGCAAAACTTGTTCTTGAATAGTTCCTTATGTGCAATTTTAGTGTAAATTTTTTTGTCGGGGTAATCTTTTTGTTTACCCTTAAAATGGATAACAATTAAATTTGTACGCCATTTCAAGGATAGATGGATTGATTTAACACAAATGATCAAAAATATTAGATAAATGAATTAAAGACAAAATGTATAATCAAACCAAATGTAACGTTACAACCCGGTTTGAACTTTGGTTGAATAGTAATTTTGCCCTCGACCGGACCCTTAGTTCGAAGTCTATTGCGAACAAGGAACAATCAGTGAAGTGAAAACTTTACAATAGCCAGAGAATAGAGAAATGAATTTGTATTGCCTTGGTCTGTGTGTTACAATGTGTCCTCAAAGAAAGCAAAAACCTTCCCTTTATATAGTAGGAGAGTTTCATCTCTAGTACAAGTCTAAAAAGGTAAAAATCTTCCTTTTTCATTAATTATTGATCTGTAACTGCAATCGAACAAGATCCGTACCGTGATATCTAGTTGGATGCGGATATCACGGCCCTCTATTTGTCGTGTACAACCATTTATTATGCTTTCCAAAATTTCAGGACTTGTCCTGAGTCCGGGGTGCGTCATTTTATTAGGTCCGATGGTGAGTACTTCATTCACTTTTCACGGGCCCCGATACAAAGGTTTCCTAGTTTCAATTTCAATCTCATATATTCATGCCCTCACTTCATTTTGTTCACTGGGAAATTAGGGTGTACGTTTTCCCTAATTTCACCTGTATATGAAGAGTCCCCTTATTTTTCGGAAAGTACGTTCGTCGAAACGATGGAAAATGATAGGTTAACCCCGATTCTTTCCTTCGTACACTACAACCAAAGTGATAGAAATTCTAAAATGTCCCGTTAGTCATGTCGTTCTAACTTTGGCATGTGTCAGTCGATGACTAGCCGCGTTCAAATATGAAACGTTGCACATTAACAGTTTCTACCCTATAAAAGCCTCGTCCTTTTGCATCTTCCACTTTTCGATCCTAGATTTTACTTTTGAATTCTCTAACAGATTTTAACTTTTTCAAATCTCCATACTCTACTTCTTGAACCTTCATATCATCATTCTAGAACTTGAAAGATTCTTATATTTTTTGGAATTTCCAACCCAGATCTTTATATCTTCTTCTCTGACCTTCATACTCTATTCAATCTTTATATTTTCCTTTCCAATCTTCATATTCTCCTTCAAGTCTTCATATTTTTCCAGACTACGATGGCTAAAATTTCCAAGTCCATACTGTAACAAACGGCTCCCTCGTCTTTTCATACGACCACAGGCGCCGAGGTGGCCTTCCCCGAGGTAGCTTACGAGCCTCCTATGAAGAGCTTTATACCCGGGGGTTGCTCTATCAGGGATGATTTCAAGGTTAAAAAGGCCTTTATTCAACAAGACCGAGGCAAGGGAGCATAGAGATACATATGCTCTGTTATTGAACCTACTCTTTCCATACTCCGGGAGGACTATAAATGGAAAAGTAAAGACATGGTCTCCCTCGGGCCTAATAACGATATTAATATCCACGTGAAAGGGGTATTTAAGTGTTTAAAGTTACCCCCTTCACGCTGGCATGATAGATCCCGTAATCCTAGCTTTTTGCAAGAGGTACGAGATGTGCCTCGGGAAATTTCACCCATCATTTTGGAGGATCGTGATCCTCATACGTCATTTTGTGAATAATACTGACAACCCATGGTTCACCCTCGACCATCTACTGCCTATATAGCCCCTGAATTTTCTGGAGGATGAGGGGGGATGTGTTGATTAAGCTGGTGTCGAGCAAGTAAAGCCTCTTTCTTGAGGATCGAGACCGAAGCTGGCAGGGGAGGTTTGTTTGGGTGAAAATCGAAGACCTGATACCTCATCCATTTTTGCCGTTCCCCGAGAAGTTGAAGTCCTCTTCCTTAAGTATTATATGCTTTTATCCCTTCGCTCGTTTCCTGTATTTGTGGTCCTGCAGCTATTGCCTGAGTTCCTGATGATATCCCCTAAATCAAGGAGTGGATCGAAGGTATCTGTAGGTAGATGCCGTACTCCGAGCGCACATGGCACAAAATTTCAAAGGGCAAGTGGAGGCCTGTTCTCATTGTAATGCTCTTCCACAAATAGTTATCACTACGCTCCCAACTTTCATAATGATAACCTTTTTCTTTTCTCTCACAAGTTTGCCTAAGACCACCGACTTAGGCCGCCGGATGAGGACGAGGACGAGGACGAGGATATGTCCTTACCCACCAAGCCCTATATTTCGGGACAACTCGAGATTGTCTCAGAGGAAGAGAAGATGAGTAAAAGAAAGTCCTCAGGCTCCCCAGATCCTGAGCTAAGAGTATGAAGAGAGCGGCCACCCGGGTCTGGAAGCCCAAGAAGAATACCAAGTCCAGGGTACCATGACTCGACTTTCTCAACCGGTTTAGGGATGACCTTGAAGAAGATGACATCTTCGTTGCTCATATATCGACCCCTACTAGGGACCATGCGACGACCGAGAAAGGGGGGCACTAGCTCGATTCCCTTCTGACTCGAGAAACCAAAGGGGAGATGGAGGTTGTGACTTCTCAAGGAGCCGTTCCTGTTCCGAAGGAGGTGATAAGTGTCATTGGCATCATTGAGACACCCTCTTATACTGAGTCCATGCTCGAAGAGGCCCAATCGGGGCAAAGAAAAATCAAGTGAGGCAGTACAGGGTTCAGACGATCCCCTCAGCTCCTTCTTTGATGGCATGGACATGTCTACATTGGAGGATTTTTCTGGGATGGGTCACCTGGAAATCCGAAAAAAAATGTGCCCCCGGGAGTTGGCGGACTGTGTTTAAGCCCAAGATTAATAAAGCAATTTCCTGCACTGAGCATGGACCCCGAGCGTAAGAGAACGGTTATTCTCACGGTCTTGGAGGATGACCGGGTCCTATCTGCTCCAATGGGTATAGCTAGATAACTTTGGTTCCTGGTGACCGAAGAGGACTATGCTAAGATGAACGAAGTGGGCACATCAAGTCTCTTCAATGAGGTGCAATGTGATCTGAACCGGGTAAGCCGACGCTAACACTTCAGTACCCCTTTATGAATCCCACTTGTGTTTTTCTTTGATGTCTCTTACTAATTTTGTCGTTTTATAGGCTTTAGTACTTCACCATGAAAGCTTTCTCTGGTACCGCTTGGAAATCAGCCAGCTCGAGTTTGAGTTCAAAGATCAGGTAAGAAGGACATGTACATGGCTCTTAGCGATTAACAGGATAAGTCCCTTAAAGACCTCTTGATTCTCCAAGTCGAGCTAGAAAAAACTCAGAAGTAAGCCTCAAACCTGAAGCGAGAACACGTCGACCTGGTTGAGAAGGTAAAGTTCTTTGAAGCTAAAAATTAGAAGCTATTCATGGTACTAACAACAACATTTCATAGGTCTAACAGAAGATAGATCTAATCGACCAGTTGCGGGCTGAGATGAACGAGGTCAAGGCCCAAACCAAAGTGTGGAAGGGCAGTATGTTACTGGTTGGCCTGGAGAAGAAAGTTGTGAAGGCAGAGTTGGTGTCAGGCGAGAGACAAATTCAGGTGGAAAAGGAAAAGGCCTACAAATGGTCTAGGTTCAACGATAATATCCAGAATAGCTGAACCCGGTTGTCGCGGTGCAGGATGCTCTCGAAAGAGAATATGCGACATTGGGGTCCAAAATGGATATAACCTCTGGTGATGTCAAGGAAATGATGGCTCAGTACAAGGCCCATGTGGAGGTAACCGAGGCCCGCTTAAAGATAAAGACTGAATACATAAAATAGTTGTCCGGGAGAGAGACCCTCAAAGAGATTCACGCCCGAGGTTTTGACCTGTCGATCGAAGTCGACGAAGCTAGGAGGCTCGAGACCGAGACGAAGGAACCATACGAGTCATAGTGTCCCGAAGGTTCTGATGGCTCCGATGGTTCTGGTGACGAGTCAGCCCCGATGAAGACCAGGTGTAGGTGCCTTAGCATTTTTCATGGTGTTCAATGGGGAATTTGTAAATATATTTGGAATGTAACCTTTTTCTCCTTTTTTGGAAATAACATGTCTCTACTTTTCCAGAATCTTCTTGCAGTTTTTATTTGTGTATTGTTTTTTATGCCTTAACATAAAATCATATGTAGTTCTGGGGAATTCATTTTTTGGCGGTTCGAACGAAGCCTGAATTTGGTGCAACTTTGTTTGCTTTTGCTTTGAGCCCTCGGTAATATTGTAGATTTTAAGATGCTTAAGTCTTTTTGGTCGACGTTTTTGCCGATGAAAACCTTTTAGCAGGTTTTGAATTTTTGTGAGGGTCTTACTTTCTGGTTTCAGACTTCGAACGTCTCTGAGCTGTTTTTACGGTGGTTGTAGCCTTTTATGTTTGTGCACCGCCTAATAGGTTTGGTGCCTCCAGGATTCGGCAACTGGGCTGCCCAAACTTTTATCGAGCGACAATTCCCGAGTAGGGGTAGCCCGTAGGCTCGATAATACCCGAGTAGGGGTAGCCCGTAGGATTTCAGGATCTGGGATCGAAGATACAAAATGTGTAATGACAAAGTGTAAGGAAAGTAGAAATTTCTTTCATTTCTTGGTATGCAAAGCGGGTAAAAACTTGTGCCATGGCTAGAGTGGGCCATGTGGGCACAATTTATGCGACCGTTTGGCCCTTACAATGAATCCTAACCACCAATCCTTGGCGTTTAGCACATTAAGTTTTCTTCTTCCGAGGCTATTGGCCTCCAGTATTCGAGATCAAATTCGTAAGGGCTCGGTAATGTTGACCTGAAGCAAACAATCATTGACTATGTCTTGAGATCGGTCTTCAAATCTAACCTTGCATGTTTTATTGTTGCCTCGTCAAATCTAAGTTACCACGTGCTTTCAGACTAATAGCCACATGCGTCCTTGGCTGTTTACCTGCATATGTTAGTCCGATTTATAACATGATTAAAAGTGATTGAGTTTGTACCTTAGCAGTAGTACCCTTTAAGTGTGCCACGTTCCAGTTGCTCTTTAGGTGTACGCTGTTTCCCGCTTTGAGTTTACACGAGCCTTTGCCGATTATTCTGACAATCTAATAGGGTCCTTTGCAATTCGATCCCATCTTCCCCTCATTTGGGTTCCTAGTGTGTAATGTTACTTTCCTTAACACCAAGTCCCCAACTTGAAAGTGTTGGAGGATGGCTCTTCTGTTGTAGTACCTTTCTATTCACTGTTTCTGGGCGGCCAGCCGGATCAGGGCGACCTCTCGCCTTTCATCCAATAGTTTCAGCCTCATGATAATGGCCTCGCTGTTCGACTCTTCTGTGGCATATTGGAATCTGAGGCTCAGTTCTCCCACTTCTACTGGTATTAAGGCTTCGGCTCCATAAAGCAACGAAAATAGGGTGGCCCCGCTACTAGATTTTGAGCTCGTACTATGTGCCCACAGGACTTCAAGCTGGATTTCTTTCCATTTCCCTTTCGCACCAGTCAATCTCTTTTTTAGGTTTTGAAGTATGGTCTTGTTTTTTGATCTTCCTACCCATTCCCACTAAGGTGATAAGGTGTTGACAGTATCTTTTTGATTTTGTGATCTTCGAAACATTTATTTACCTTGTTGTCGATGTTGTTTTCCATTATTGCAAATGACCTCGGCTGGTATCCTAAATCAACATATTATGAGGTCCTAGATGAAGTTAATGAATTATTTCTCTTGGCCCTTTTTGAATGCTTGAGCTTCAACTCATTTGGAAAAGTAATCGGTCATGACTAGTATGAATTGAGTCTTACCGGCTACCCATGATAAGTGACCGATGATGTCTATTCCACACTTCATAAATGGCCATAGGGACAAAACGGAGTAGAGCATTTCTCTCGGTTGATGGATCATTGAGTGTCTTTGGTAGTCGTCGCATTTCTGTACAAATTGCTTCTTATATTTCTCCATTTTAGTCCAGTAATAGTCTGCCCTGATTAATTTTGTAACCAAATATTCTGCCCCCCGAATAGTTCCCGCAAGTGCCTTTGTGAACTTCTTTCAAGGCGTATTCGGTATCTCCCGGTCCCAAGCATCTGGATAACGGGCCGTCGAAGGTTCCCCTAAACAATGCACCTTCGACCAAGCTAAATCTGGCAGCCTTGGTACCTAGGGCTCTTGATTCTTTAGGATTCGAGGGCAATTTTATGGTCTTCAAGTAGTCTATGAACATTTTCGTCCAATTCCAATTCAAACTTGTTGAGTTTACTTCGGTGTGCCCTTCTTCTATCACCGACTTCATGAGTTGTACTACTATTCTGAACTGAATTCATCAGTATCAAACGATAACCCCAAGTTAGCCAGAGCATCGACCTCACTATTTTGATCTTAGGGTACGTGGTGCAAGGTCCATTCCTTGAATTGATGCAGTGTTACTTTTAATTTGTCTAAGTACCTTAAATCTAATCCTCTTTTAGTTTGAAAGTCTCATTAACTTGATTAACCACGAGGAGGGAGTAACGACATATATGGGGTGGCATTGAAAGAACAACTTTAGATTTCTGGAGGCGCTTAGCAAAGAGAGCACTAATATTTTCAGGTGAGGATACCTTGATTCAGCCTCACCTGGGTTTCTACTAACATAGTAAATAGGGAATTTTGTGTCTTTTTCCTCCCGAACTAAGACCTCACTTACCACTACCTCAGAAACTGCCAAGTATAGGTACATCAGTTCGTCTGCCTTCGGAGTGTGCAACAAGGGCGAACTCGACAAGTACCATTTGTGTTCATCCAAAGCTTGTTGGCATTCCGAGGTCCAAGAGAAATTTTTCTTCTTTTTTAATAGTGAGAAGAATCGATGGCTTTTGTCTGTGGACCTCGATATGAAACGGCCTATGAAGGGTATTCTCCCGATTAGTCTTTGTACGGCCTTGACGTTGTCCACCACGATGCTGTACTTTATGGATTTGATTTTGTAGGGGTTGATCTCGATTCCCCAATTAGATACCATGAACCCGAGGAATTTTCCTGGTCTGATCCCGAATGCGCACTTCTCTGGGTTCAGCTTCATATTGTATTTTTGTAGTATGTCGAATGTCTCATGCAAATGTTTCAAATGGTCCTTAGCTTGTAGGAAATTGACTAACATGTCGTCAAAATAAACTTACATTAATTAACATATATGTTCTTTGAACATCCAGTTTATGGTTGTCCAACGGGACGGGCCGTCCCGTCCCGCGTCCCGTCCCACGTCACGTCCCATCCCACTTCAAGTTAAATGGGATGGGCCAATGTTAAATGGGACACGGGATGGGACGGGACGGCCATTTCGTCCCGTTTGTCCCATCCCATTTCGTCCTGTTTCATCCCGTCCCGTCCCGCGTCTCGTCCTGCGACTCGTCCCGCTTCCCACCAGAAATTAATTAATTTTTTAAAAANTTGGCCCTATTTTCTACTATAAATACCCTCCCCCCCCCCATTCTTCTTCATTTTTTCCCACAAAAAATCAATCTATATTCTATATTATTCTCTTAATTTTGTTACTATCAAGTATCAACTATCAAGTATCAAGTGCTATGTTTCAAGTATTTGGGCAAATTTTTTGGAGCAACTTTCTAGCTTCAAATTAATTCGTCAAATATTTGGAGCAATATTTGGCCAATTTCTTCAAGTTTCAATATTTAATCACTGTGCACTCGTTCCATCTCCTAATTTTAATATATAATTTTTGCGTATCATTTTAGTGCTTAATTTTTGTGTTTACTTTACGTGTTATATTTTCGTATTTTATTTGTGTGTTTAATATTTATATTAGCTTTTTAATTTTATTTCGTATTTAAATTATGGCACCTAAAAATATATTTGGTATTTTTAAAAAAAGTAGTAAAAGTGAAAGTAGTAGTAATCCTAATCCTAACCCTTCTCCTAGACCTAGAGTTAGAAAGGATATTGATGAAATGAGGGCTTTTTTTTATAATTAGAATTTAGACCTCGATTTGAGGTTAGATTTCGAAACTAATTGCATATTTGAGCTCGTGGGTGAACAGGTAATTATTTTTTGGTCCGAACTTCATGTTTTGACCAAGCGGGCTCGGGGTTGATTTTTAGGTTTTTTGGGAAAATGTTTGGAAACACTATAATTAAGCATTAGGTGTGAGTTCTTTAGCATTTATTGATGTTATTAAGCTAATTATGACTAGATGCAAGTGAATTGGAGGTGAAATCTAGAGGGAAAGCGATAGTTGGGGCTTTATTCGTGGTCGTAGAATTGAGGTAAGTGTTTGGTCTAACCTTAGCTTGAGGGAATAGGAGTTGTGTCTTATTTGCTATGTGCTAGTATTGTGTACGACATATAGGTGTGGTGACTAGTATCTATACGTTGGTATCAAGCATGTCCGTTAGTCTTAAATTGTGATCGTTGTGATTCTTGTTAAGTACTATCAATGCCTAAATAGATTATTTTCCATATTGAGTAAGACTTATGATCATTTTTATGGTATTTGTCCATTGTTGAGTATTGGCTCTAGTTGAGATTCACTCTGTGAAGTTAATTGTTTGGACAAGATTGGTTATAGTTGGCAAGGACGTATTTATTCTTATTATTGATTCCCTTGCTGGAATATTGTTGTTACCACAATTTGGGTGAGGAAAGAGTGATAAAGCACGACAGGTGATGCCGTACACATTCATACTTATGCATATTATGAGTAAAGAGTGATGAAGCACGAAGGGTGATATTGTGCACATTTACATTTATATAGATGCATATGGTAAGGAAGAGAGATAAAGCAGGAATGGTGATGCCGTGCATATTTCTATTATTCATATGGTTGGCTTGGGGATGAGTGATAAGGCACGAAGGGTGATGCCGTGCACATTTTCATTATTGATTACATGGTGAGGATTAAGGGTAAAAGCACGAAGGGTGATGTCGTGCACTCATTGTCTGTTGTTGTGATTACTTGTTGCTACTGGTTCAAGTGCCTTAATTGTTTCATTCTGTTATTTCTATGTTCCTTTATGTTGGTATCCCCCATAGCATGTTGTCCCTTCCCGTTAATCTCTGTTTAGCTTCTATTATTGTTATCCTATTAGATATTGTTTAAACTGCACAATTGATAATGTTGTTGTATCCCAGCCTCATCACTACTTTTCGAGGTTAGGCTCGACACTTACTCAGTTTATAGGGTCTGTTGTACTGATACTACACTCTGCACTCTTTTGTGCAGATCCCGGTACTGGAGCATACATACCATAGTTAGAGGTTGCTACCTTCAGTCCAGCGAAGATCCGAGGTAGTCCTACACACGTCCACGGATCTTGGCATCCCCTTCCATCTTGTTTCTTTCTGTTTTTATCTATTTCGGTAACAGACATATATTTTCTTTGTTCAGCCACTATTTTTTGTATTTTTAGATAGTCTGTGAGATTGTTACACCAATTTTCGGTGAATTATTATTATGGATTTGGTATTGGTATCAGTTAAACTGTTAAATTCTGTTCTTCCATATTTCTAATTCCATTGCTTACTTGCATTAACTTGGTAAATTATTAAAGATAAAGGTAATAAATTAAAAGAATCAGTAAATTTGCTTGTCTAGCAGGTTCAAGGTTAGGCGCCATCACGATTCCGACGGTGGGAAATTCGGGTCGTGACAATTTAGGAGAATATTGGTTGGTTGTTACTTGCTTATGAGACGAGAGTTTTTGGGATAGTCCAAAATAGGGGAAACTCTGTCCGATTTTTTGTAAAATACCGATGATGCTTACTTAGGGCACTTGTTCCTAATTGCCGGTCATGATCCTAAATTGGGTCGTGACAAAGTTGGTATCAGAGCTTAAGCTTTAAGTTTCGAGTCATGGAGCAATGTTTAGTAGGGTATTGTTCATGAGTATTTACGTGCCCATACTTATGATCTTGAGGCTACTGAACCCCTAGGAATGTTTTCCCTTCTTTCATTCTTTGACCGTGCGTTGAGATAACTTGAGATTGCCTTTTGAATATTTCTTTCGCAGATGGATAAGACACACACACCTTCATCTGCTGGACGTGCTACAATCCGGGGTGTCGGTCAAGTTGGGGTTCATCAAACTAGAAGACAGACTCCTCCTCAACCTGAAGTTGGGAACATGGGTCAACCCCAAGTTGCTATGCTAGATCAAGTGCAAGGGCATGAAGTTCAAGACGCCCCACCACTAGTGCCAACTGTTGTACTTACTGTTGCCTTACCTACAGACACAGTGGCAAGGTTATTGAATATGTTAGAGGCATTGGTGCCTACTTAAGGTGGAAGTTCATCTCCTAAGGCTACTTTACAGACACAAGCACCTACACAAACTTAGACTTTCGGGAATAAGGAAGTATCCCTACAAGAGTTCCTAAAATAAATCACCAAAATTCACAAGTCCTGATAATTCAACATATCCTCAAAGTTTGGACACTCAAGGCATTACGTGCTCTAGGATATTCTAGTGAGAGGGCCATGGAGCTCGCAACATACAAACTAGATGATATGGATAATACATGGTATGAAACCGTGTTACTTGGAAGGCTAACAGGAGAAACACCACTGACATCGGACGAATTCACTAAGTTTTTCATGAATTATTTTCTTCCAGACAACATAATGCAAAAATATGCTAGAGACTTTGAGAGATTGGTTCAGACTCCAGATATGGATGTGTCAACATATAACACCAAGTTTTGTAAGCTAGCTAGATGCTCCTTACTTAGTGCCAACCGAAAAAGCTTGAGTTCAGAGGTTTGTTGATGGATTGGTTGATCGTCTAGACGTTGTAGTAGCCCCACAGATGAAGACTTTATCCTATTTTGATGCATTCAACCTTGTTAGAAAGATCGAAATCAAGGGACGTGATAAGGTGCAGCTAGTGACTTGCGTAAGAAGGCCAACTTAGGTGGGGATTTCAGTGGCGGTTTTAGTAAAAATTGAAGAGCAGGAAATCAGGGACAACAACAACAAGGTTCTTAGACATGGACACACATGTCTTCACAGTCCATATACAGAACATATTACAGATAGGGTAATAGGGGCAGAGGACAAGGCTGAGGCTGTGCTAGAGGCCGAGGCAGGGGAAGAGCTCAACCTAGAGGACTAGCACCAGTGGCAGAGCCTTAGGTAGAGTTTTATGATGAGTTTTCGGCCCAGACAGTTCCAGCGGGCCCAACTCAGGTCCTAGAGGGGTTCATTGCTCCCTGGTACTCCGAGATGATCTGGTCCGCCTAGTGGGCCTTATGGAGAGTGTCACTCCAGCATGTATACTTCCTATAGCACCAGCCGTCTCTCAGGCTAGGGAAGGAGCACTGACTCCCACTACTCGTACTCCGGAGCAGATAGCCCCCCAGTTTCAGACTCTAGCAGCTCATCCAGTTGGGGTAGTTCCATCGGGTATTGTAGCTCATACTGGGGATGGATCAACTATGTCTCCAGATGATTTGTGTAGATTTGATAGGTTCACTAAGATCTTTACTACTACCTATGGCGATACATCTTCAGAGGATCCCCAGGATTATTTAGACAGCTTTCATGAGGTTCTTCGAAATATGAGGATAGTGGAGACCAATGGGGTTGACTTTGTTGCTTTTCGTCTATCAGGATCCGCCATGAAATGGTGGAGAGATTATTTTTTGGCCAGACCAGTTGGGTCACCAGCTTTCACTTAGGACCAGTTCTCATAGGTATTTCTCGAGAAGTTCCTTCACATCACTCAGAGATAGGAGTACCGCAGTTGGTTTGAGCGTCTTCAGCAGGGTTATATGACTGTCACCCAGTACGAGATGAGATGTATTGATTTGGATAGTCATGCTCTTCTGATACGCCCCACCAAGAGAGAGAGGATGAGGAGGTTTATTTAGGGACTCACTCAACCTATTATATTACAAATGGCTAAGGAGACAAGGAGCGATATTTCTTTTCAGATTGCGGCCAATATGGCCAAGCGGGTTGGGATGGTTCTAGCTCGCCTCATCATTCTGGCAGATTCAGTGGTGCCTCGTCTGGAGGCAGGTATTCTTTTGGAAGAGGCCATTCTCCCAGGCTGTTTCATTCAGCACTTCAGTATTCTCACGGTGCTCCAGGTGGTTGTGGTTCTCATATGTAGTATTTTGATCATTTTCCCTACAGTGCACCACCAACTCCTATATGTGCACCTCCGCTCCGGAGTTTTCAAGGTGGTTATTCAGGCCGTCAGGGTCAGTTTCAGGGTCAGCAGTCCCAGTAGCTGAAGTCTTGCTATACTTGTGGTGATACGAGGTACAATGCTAGATTTTGCCCTCGAGCCTCGAGTAGTTCTTAGCACCAGGGTTCTTGTGCTATGGTTCCAACACAAAGTGTTCCACCGCCCGCTCAGCTAGCTAGAGGTAGGGTTCGAGGTGTTAGAGGTGAAGGTCAGGTCGTTAGAAGTGGAGGCCAGCCAATAGGATGACGTCCTAGGGACGTAGTTTAGAGTGATGGGGCACAACCCCGATGTTACACTATTCTAGCCAGACCTAACGATGATGCCTCTGATGTAGTTATCACATGTACGGTATCAATTTGCAATAGAAATGCCTCAGTTCTATTTGATACAGGGTCCACATATTCTTGTGTATTATCATATTTTGCTCTTTATCTGGTTGTGCCTCGTGATTCTTTGAGTGCTCCTATATATGTTTCTATACTGGTAGGTGATTCTATTATGGTAAACCATGTTTATTGTGCTTGCGTGATCATTATTTGGGGTCTTGAGACTCGTATAGATTTCCTACTTCTCGACATGGTGACTTTCATTGTCATTTTTGGGACGGATTGGTTATCCACTTATCATGCTATATTTGACTGTCATGACAAGACCGTGACCTTAGCATTGCTGGGGTTTCATCATTTAGTGGAGAGGGACTCTTTTTTTTTAATAAGTAGCATAATTTTATAACAAAAAAAATGGATATCAGAATCTCAATTCAGTTCCATTAGGACAAAAACACTACTCAAATGTTGCTAAAATTTAAAACTAGAACTTAAAGCATAAACCTAAAGATACGGTTCGGTTCGATTAGGGCGAAATACGATTTTACTTGGATCGGTGCCTCATCTTTCGGCGCTTCCTCTTCAATCTCCTGATACGCTTCTTCTTCCGCTTAGCTCTCATTCTGAATTGTTGATGATCAAAGAGTTCTTTTTACTTATCAGAGCGAATCTAATTATGGAAAAAGAAATATGGCAGTGGTGGGAGAGAGGAACTCTTGGTCATTCTACCAGCAGGGTTATATCATATATGAAGGCTCGACATATGGTTGATAAGAGATGTTTGGCCTATTTGGTGTATGCTCGTGATTCTAGTGATGAGGTTCCTTCTATGGATTCTGTGCCCGTTGTTCGTGAGTTTCCAAAGGTATTTCTTTCAGACCTACCGGGGATGCCACCCGATATGGATATTGACTTTTACATTGATTTGGCTCCGATCACACAGCCCATTTCTATTCCGCTATATCGTATGGCCCCGCCAGAGTAACAAGAATTGAAAGGGCAATTGCAGGACTTGTTGGATAAAGGCTTTATTAGACCTAGTGTCTCACTTTAGGGTGAGCCGATGTTGTTTGTTAAGAAAAAGGATGGACAGATGAGGATGTGCATAGAGTATTGAAAGTTGTAGTCACTATCAAGAACAACTATCCATTGCCGAGGATTGATAATTTGTTTTATCAGCTTCAGGGTGCCAAGGTATTTTTGAAGATTGATTTGAGATCTGGCTACCATCAGTTGAGGATTAGGGCGTCCGATGTCCCTAAGACAGCTTTCTGTATTGGTACGTGCATTATGAGTTCTTAGTGATGTCATTTGGGTTGATAAATGCCCCAACAACTTTCATGGATTTGATTAACCGAGTGTTCAAGACTTATTTGGATTCCTTCGTGATTGTCTTCATTGATCATATTTTGATTTATTCCCGCAGTCGGGAGCAGCACGAGCAGCATCTTCGAGTCATTTTTCAGACTCTGAGAGACAGTTAGTTGTATGTTAAGTTTTCAAATATGAGTTTTCGTAGAGTTTAGTAGCATTCTTGGGTCACGTTTTATCAGTAAGGGGTATTCATATGGATCATAAGAAGATTGAAGCAGTCAAGGACTGGCCTAGACCCACATCAGCTATAGAGATCTGGATTTTCTTGGGTTTGGCAGGCTATTACCGTCGGCTTGTGGAGGGGTTTTCATCTATTGTATCCCCCGATGACCCGATTGACCCAGAAGGGTGCCCAGTTTAGCTGATCAGGTGAGTGTGAGGCAAGCTTTCAGAAGATCAAGATAGCTTTGACTACGGCGCTAGTGTTGGCATTGCCCACAGGTTCAGGGCCATATATAGTATATTGTGATGCATCTCGTATTGTACTTGGTGTGGTGTTGATGCATAATGGCAAGGTTATTGCATATGCTTCGCGTCAGTTGAAGATTCACAAGAAGAATTATCCAGTTCAAGATTTGGATCTAGCAGCCATTGTTCACTCGTTGAAGATTTGAAGGCATTATTTATATGGCATGTCATGTGAGGTGTTTACGGATCACAAGAGTTTGCACTAGTTAGTCAAGCAGAAGGAGCTAAATTTGAAGCAGAGGAGCTGGTTGGAGCTGTTGAAAGAATATGATATCACCATCTTGTATCATCCGGGGTAGGCCAATGTAGTGGCCGATGCTTTGAGTAGGAGGTCAGCCAGTATGGGAAACCTTGCATATATTCCGGCCGGTCAGAGGCCGCTTGCTTTGGATGTTCAGGCTTTAGCCAACCAGTTCGTGAGGTTGGATGTTTATGAGCCCAGCCATGTTCTATCTTGCACAGTCGCTCGTTCTTCATTATTTGAGCATATCCGAGATCGGAAGTAGGTGATCCTTATTTTCTTGTCCTTAGATACATAGTGCGGTACGGAGGTGCCAAGCAG
This sequence comes from Nicotiana glauca, assembly GCA_026770625.1. Taxonomy (NCBI): domain Eukaryota; kingdom Viridiplantae; phylum Streptophyta; class Magnoliopsida; order Solanales; family Solanaceae; genus Nicotiana; species Nicotiana glauca. Next base: position 59,278 of record MU711202.1, on the reverse strand, counting down.
GTTACAGTTGGAGATGATGGGGTTTTGAGGATGCAGGGTCGTGTTTGTGTACCTAATGTGGATGGACTTCATGAGTTGATTCTAGAGGAGGTCCATATTTCCTGGTACTTTATTCATCCGGGCATCGCTAAGATGTATTAGGACTTGCGGCAACATTATTGGTGGAGGAGGATGAAGAAGTATGTTGTTGTATATGTAGCTCAATATTTGAATTGTCAGCAGGTAAAGTACGAGCGTCAAAGACCTGGTGGTTTGTTTGAGAAGAATGAGATTCCTGAGTGGAAGTGGGGGCGTATCACCATGGACTTTGTTGTTGGACTCCCACAGACTCGGAGGAAGTTCGACGCAGTATGGGTTATTATGGATAGGCTGACTAAGTCAACGCATTTCATTCTTGTGGCAGTTTCCCATTCTTCTAAGCGGCTGGCAAAGATTTATATATGTGAGATTGTTCGTCTTCATGGTGTGCTCATGTCTATCATTTCTAATCGAGGTACACAATTTACATCGCATTTCAGGAGGGCAGTGCAGCATGAGTTGGGTAAACGAGTCGAGTTGAGCACATCATTTCATCTTTAGATGGATGAACAGTCCGAGCGTACTTCAGATTTTGGAAGATATGCTTCAAGCATGTGTTATAGACTTTGGAGGTTCTTGGGATCAGTTCTTGCCATTAGAAGAGTTTTCCTACAACAACAGTTACTAGTCGAGCATCCAGATGGCTCCCTATGAGGCATTATATGGTAGGCAGTGTCGGTCTCTGGTTGGATGGTTTGAGCTGGGAGAGGATCGATTGTTGGGTATAGATTTAGTTCAGGATGCCTTGGATAAGGTTAATATCATTGATAATAGGCTTCATACTGCTTAGTCCAGGTAGAAAAGTTATGCCGACCGTAAGGTTTGTGACGTGATATTCATGGTCGGAGAGCGAGTGTTTCTTCAGGTGTCGCTAATGAAGGGCGTGATGAGATTTGGGAAAAAGGGAAAGCTAAGCCTCAGGTTCATCGGCCCTTTTGAGATTCTTAGCCGACCGGGAGAGGTGGTATATAGACATATATTGCCGCCGAGTTTTTCAGTTGTGTATCCAGTGTTTCATGTGTCCATGCTTCGGAAGTATCATGGTGATCCATCCCACATGTTAGACTTCAGTACTCTCCAGTTGCACAAGGAATTGACCTATGAGGAGGAGCCAATAGCTATTCTAGACCGCATGTTCATTAGTTGAGATCGAAGAATTTCCCTTCAGTTCGTGTGTAGTAGAGAGATCAGCCTGTTGAGGCAGTGACCTGGGAGCCCGAGTCTGATATGTCGAGTCGATATCCCCATCTTTTCTCCGACTCATGTACTTATCTATATCCATTCTAGGACGAACAATTATTTTAGAGGTAGAGAATATGATGACCCAAAAGGTCATCTCGTGTTTTAGAACCCAATCCGGGGTTCTTAGGCCTTTAAGACCTCATTTTCCTTCTCCTCAATTCGTGTGGGCAGTCCGGGCACGCTACCGGAAAGCCCTTATGTGGAAATTTGAGAAGAATGCTAATTTTGCCTTTAAATTTGAAATTAAGTTGTCTTCGGTCAATATTTTGGTAAACAGACCCAGGACCGTAATTTGACGGGCCTGGAGGATAAGTAGGAAAATATAGGACTTGGGTGTATGTCCAAAATTGAATTCTGAGGTCCCTAGCCCGAAAAAAGAATTTTTGAAGAAAATTGTCTAACTGAAAATTATAAGAAGTTTGGAAATCTACTAATGTTTGAATTTAATGGTATCGGGCTCGTATGTTAGTTTCGGAGCTCGGTACAGATTTAATATGGTATTTAATCTATGTCTGTAAAATTTGGTAAGAAATAGAATTAATATGATGTGATTCAGACCCTCAGTTAAGCAAATAGTAACTGAAAGAGTTCTTGAGATTTTCGTTGATTTTGATGCTAAATTCGTTGTTTAAGATGTTATTTTGGCAATTTGATCGCACAAACAAGTTTGTATGACATTTTTAGACTTGTATGCATGTTTGGTTTAGAGCGCTGAGGGCTCGGGCAAGTTTCGGATAGGTTTCGGGATGTATTGGACTTAAGAATTTTTGTTGTGTTGCTACTTCTTGTGTGTTGATACTTTGTTCTTCGCATCCACGAAGGGACTCTCGCGAACGCGAAGGGAATCTTAGTCTAAGGGAAATTTCCTTCTACGCAACGCGAGGCAAAGGTCGCAAATGCGGAGTGTTGGGGGTATTACCCTTCACGAACGCGACCTGGCTATCACGAACAGGAAGGCCATTATTGGTAGGGAACTGGGGAGGGGAAATTCTCAACACGAACGCGGCGAATGGCTCGCGAACGTGAAGGTCAGGGGGTGAACCTTCCTGAACGCGTACAGTATCTTGAAAATGCGAAGACTCTTCTAGCCAATGCTTCTCGAACGTGGCAAGCTTCTCGCGAACGCGAAGAAGACTTGTCCAGCGAAATAAAATAGAATCAGAACGGGAATAAGGCCATAAATTCATATTTTCAAAAACTAGAAGGCATTTCAAGAGACAATTTCTTTCCCAAAGTGTGTGTATATTATTCTAAACCACTTTCTTTCAATTACCCATTGCATTTCATCCAATTGTATCCACAAATATAGGATTTTCATGGTAAAAATTGGGGATTTTGGTAAAATTAGGGCTTGTTGTATAATTAGAATTTAGACCTCAATTTAGGGCCGGATTTCGAAACTAATTGCATATTCGCGCTTGTGGGTGAATGGGTAGTCGAGTTTTGGTCCGAACTTCGGGTTTTGACCAAGTGGGCCCAGGGTCAATTTTTGGGTTTTTGGGGAAAATGTTGGGAAAAACTATAATTAAGAATTTGGGTGTGAGTTCTTTCGCATTTATTGATGTTATTAAGCTAATTATGACTAAATACAAGTGAATTGGAGGTGAAACTAGAGGGAAAGCGATAGTTGAGGCTTGATTCGTGGCAGTGGAATCGAGGTAAGTGTTTGGTCTAACCTTAGCTTGAGGGAATATGAGTTGTGTCTTATTTGCTATGTGCTAGTGTGTGTACGACATATAGGTGTGGTGACGAGTATCTATACATTAGTGTCAAGCATGCATGTGAGTCTTAAATTGTGATCGTTGTGATTCTTATTAAGTACCACCAATGCCTAAATTAATGATTTTCCATGTTGAGTAAGACTTGTGATCAGTTTCTTGGTGTTCGTCCATTGTTGAGTATTGGCTCTAGTTGAGGTTCACTTCGTGAAGTCAATTTTTGGGACAAGATTGGTTATAGTTGATTCCCTTACCGGGACGTATTTATTCTTATTGTTGATTCCCTTACTGGGATGTTCTTGTTACTGCTGTTTGGGTGAGGAAAGAGTGATAAAGCACAAAGATGGAATTATGGTAGATCCTAAGAAGACAGAAGCTGTGCAGAAATGGCCCAAGTCTACTTCTCCTATAGAGATTCGCAGCTTTTTAGGATTAGCAGGCTATTACAAGAGTTTTGTGCAGGATTTCTCCAGAATAGTAGCTCCACTGACTAATCTAACACAAAAATTTCAAATTTTCAATAGACGGAGGAATGTGAGCAGAGCTTTCAGAAACTCAAAACTTGTCTGACAACTGCACCAATATTAGCCTTACCATCAGGTTCTGGAGAATTTACCATTTTATGTGATGCCTCGAGGGTGGGATTAGGATGTGTTCTCATGCAAAATGGTCATGTTATAGCTTATGATTCGAGACAATTGAAAAAGAACGAGCAAAACTATCCTACATATGATTTGGAGATGGCTGCAGTGGTATTTGCTCTAAAATTTTGGAGGCATTATCTATACGGCGAAACTTGTGATATTTATACTGACCATAAAAGTATGAAGTATATCTTTTAGCAGAGTGATCTGAATCTTTGGTAGCGTCGGTGGATGAAACTACTCAAAGACTATGATTATTCTATTTTGTATTATCCTGAAAAAGCCAATGTGGTGGCCGATGCATTGAGCAGAAAATCTATGATGAGTTTGGCATATATAGCTCTTGCAAAGAGACTTTTGGCCAAAGATATTTAGAGACTAGAAGATACAAGTATCAGGTTTGGTTTTGGAAATTCATAGGCATTGTTGGCTTGTGCTCAGGCTAAGTCTTCATTAGTTGAGCGCATTAAGGCCACCCAATATGAGGATTAACGATTATGCAAATACAGAGATGAGGACTTGGCTGGAAAAACCAAGGATATGATTGATGAAAGTGATGGTGTTCTTCGAATAGGCGACATGCTATGTGCCGCAGACATAGATGGGCTGAGATATGCTATTATTAAATAAGCCTGCAACTCTAGATACACTATACATCATGGATCCACAAAAATGTATCATGACTTAAAGCAATTTTGTTGGTGGGGAGGTATGAAGAAAGATGTTGCTAACTTTGTTTCTAGTTTTTTGACTTGTCAGCAGGTCATCAGCGACCCGTAGGACTATTACAACAAATTGAGATTCTAGAGTGGAAATAGGAAAGAATTACTATAGACTTTGTCACCCGGATACCACAGACCCTTAGAGGTTATGACTCTGTATGGGTGATTGTAGATCGACTGACGAAATCAGTGCACTTTTTTCCAGTGAAGACTACATATGGTGGAGTGAGGTATTTATGAATGAAATTGTCCGACTTCACGGAGTTCCAATATCCATCATCTCTGATAGAGGATCACAATTTACCTAGCACTTTTGGAAATCTTTTCAAGAAGCATTAGGTACATGATTAGATCTTAGCACTGCATTTCATCCACAGACAGACGAGTAGTCTGAACGTACTATGCAAATTTTGGAGGATATGCTGAGAGCTTGCATTCTTGAGTTTAGAGGTAATTGGAATGCGCATCTACCTTTAGCTGAATTTGCTAACAACAATAGCTTCCAGTCCAGTATTCAAATTGCACTATACGAAGCATTGTATGGTAGAAGATGTCGATCTCCTATCAGATGGTTTGAAGCTGGTGAGACTAACTTATTGGGACCTGGCCTAGTATAAGAAGTTATGGACAAGGTCCAGTTGATCAGACAAAGATTGCTTGAAGTTCAAAGTAGACAAAAGTCTTATGTTGATAAGAGAATAAGAGATTGAGTATTCACAATTGGGGAGAAAGTCTTTCTACGAGTCTCCCCCATGAAAGGTGTGATGCAGTTTGGGAAAAGAGACAAGTTGAGCCCCAGATTTATAAGACCGTATGAGATACTAAACCGAGTGGGAGCTGTAGCCTATCATTTGGCACTTCCTCCTGAGTTGTCTTTTATCCATCTAGTGTTTCACATATCAATGCTAAGAAAATGTATATCAAACTCATCTCAGGTTCTTAAAGTACCTACTATACCGATTGATGAGAAGTTGTCATACGAGGAGAAGCCGATGGCTATTGTTGATAGGCAAGTAAGGAAGCTGCGGTCAAAAGTAATTTTGTTCATGAAGGTCCTATGGAGAAATCATATCGTTGAAGAAGCTACTTGAAAAATGGAAAATGATATGCGCGTCAAATATCCTTATTTATTTCAGTCTACAGGTACATACTTGAGTTAAATTCGGGGACTGAATTTTATAAGGTGGGGAGATTATAATAGCCCAGAAATTTGAAACAAGGAAAAATTGGTCATTTAATAAATAAAAAAACAAAATGATAAGGATTCAATAAAAAAGGTCGAAGCCCATTCTGTGGCAAAATCAAAAAAGACGAAAGGGAAAAGGGGAAGCGAAAAAAAAAAGGATTTGCTGTTTTAAAACCCCCAACTGAAGTTAAAAGGAATCGACAAATATAACAAACCATCAGGGAAGAAAGAAAGAAAAGAGAAAAGAAGGAGGAAGAAGTTGGCGCAAAGTGTTGGAACCATCGCTATAACCGTTGAGGAATCTTAAGCACTAATTGTGTCTTACGAGTATTTTTTGAACTTCTTCTGGTAGATTTTAACTTCGACTCTCACGATTGGAAGATTCTATAGAGTATTAGAAATTACACTAGTTAATTCACGCAATTGAGAATTTACTTCCTAAAGAATCAATAGAACTTTATGAAATTGGGTTAATAAATTTTATGAATAGGTTGGAGTTGATAAATTAGTATTACTCATATGTGGGTAAATATAATTCGGTGAATTAAGAGTCAAATATGAAATCTCGAGGGTTGGGTATTCTAACTTAGTTATAAATTATCGTAAACATGAAAATAAACATGAGTTCGATATTATGTAATTATAGATTGATTGGAGGAAGTTGTATGAATTGCTCGAGGTGAAGCAGTTGGTATTTAGACACGAGTATTGTGAGTAGTAATCTTACCGCAATTTGTGTTTTTATAACTTGCATGATTTACACATAATTTTTAATATGAATATGTTATCAATTATTCTGAGTTGCATGTGGGACAAGTCTTTTACTCGATATGATACCGAAATAGTTATTTGACATGACTACCGTTATTTTAGATATTCTTGTTGTCACTAGATATATTTTAGTGTTACTTGAATTTACTGTTATCAAAAAAAGTTTACATGATTTGATAAGAACCGACATGCCCTATATTATTTTAAAATATTTTTCTATGAGTATATATGGATTACAGAGACAAGTATAAACGGGAGTAGACTTTGAAGAATCCCGTAGCTAACACTGGGTTCGTTAGACCTGGTGCACCGTATAATTACCGATTACAATTACAACCCTCGCTAGTGGGAAGGTAAAAATAGCATACCGTTACTGATTTCCCTCGAGTAGGGACTACCGTTACATTTGATTTCTTGTGAAGAAGTCTACAGTTGCACCAATTACATGACCCGTTCATTGAAACCTCCCAAATATGAATATTGATATTATACAGTGTCAACCGAGCTTATTGCTAAATTATTGATTGAATTATATTATATGAAAATATGACGAGACCGAAATTACTTATTGTTTCTGAAAGGGCATCTTTATGATACTTTCTATTTAATATACTAGCGTATTTTCTGACTTGTCCCAATAAAAATAGTTGTGGTTAGGTGTTATTACTCACTAAGCTAGCGACTCATTCCCCGTTAATTTTTTTTACAGAGATAGCAGCTGACACAAGCGAGGATTTCGTTAATTACAGCGTACAAGTTGATAGTTCTTGGTGAGCCTCGCACTTGTTCGCGTGGGCGGAAATTTTATTTATTGTTATAGTGTTTCTTTGAACTCTTAGAGTCGTTCCATAGTCATCCTTTTAGTGTCATGAGTATTCATTTGTTGATATGGAGTAGTTACTAGTATTATACTTTCTTTCTGTATTTTTAAAGTTGGTTTTGGTTTTATTATGTTGAGGGGGTTGGTAATATTGGTGGAAACCCGTTTGTGGTTAGTTGATGAAAATTGTGACTGATTTAGGTGAATATTGGTTGGTTGTTACTTGTTTATGAGACAAGAAAGTTTTTGGGATAGTCCAAAAATAGGAGAAAATCTGTCCGATTTTTTGTTAAATACCAGTGAGGCTTACTTGGGGTAAATTGCTCCTAAGTGTCGGTCATGATCCTAAATTGGGTTGTGAAAACCTTCACTCGTCATGATTTAGTATATTCCATTAACAAGGTCTCTAAATCCATGCATTACCTTATGGATACTCACTGGACTTCTGTTAAACGTATCCTACGCTATACTAAGACAACACCGTCTCATGGGTTGTTCTTTGCTAAAGGCATATCCTATCACGCCCCGACCTTGGGGAGCGCGACTGGCACTCAACCGAGGAAACCTGGTCGAGCAAGCCTGCTATATTGCCTTTCCCCCCAACTCACCCTTAAGTAAAGAGAATATATATATACATCACTAATTAGATAATGAAGGGTTCAGGTGAACACTACCAATATACGCCATTAGTGACTTCATTTTTAAGTCTCAAAATACATGCACGTTCATATTTGAAGTGGAACAAGTATTCAAATACAACAAAACCAATTTGACTTTCCCAAAACAAATATACACCCCACACTGTGTCTACGGAGCCTCTAATAGATACAGAAGAGTAATATGATAATGCCGGCAACAAGGCCCCGGCTATACCTAAAAAACAAGGAGGAACAAAATATAAATGATACCAAAATGCGGGGACTCACCAAATCTGCTGTGAAGAGGGTGTACTGCTATCACTGGTCAATGCCACCTACTGCGGAACCACCTTCATCCATTTAAGATGCAGCGCACCCGACAAAGGGACGTTACTATAAATGGAATAGTACTAGTATATATGACTAAACAGCCTCTCAATAGAACGAGTAATAACACAGGGAAGAATAGTCATAGAATCAATGAGAGTCTCAAACAATACCAAAACCTCAAGTTAGGAACAAGACAAGTTTTCAAGTAAATTTTCATATTTTAGGTTGAGAGATCTTTAGTACTGATATACCACCATATTTTAGGCACGAAGTACGATCATGGCCCAACCGTCTAGGCCGTCTTACCCAAGACATTCAATCACAATCATGGTCACAATATCAATCACTATCTCAATCACAATTTCGAGCACAATCACCACTATGTGTATGGCATGGGGTCCGATCATGACCCGATCGGCTAGGCCGTCTCACCATAATTCCGTGTGGATCGATATCACCATTTTTAATAACCATCTCATCCCAATAAAGGAAAGTAACCTCATCGTATCAATCTCATCCCAATAAAGGGGAATAATCTCAATCGACTCCTACACCGGTACATGTAGTTTTGGAGTTAGGTTATTTCAACTTACCCTTCCTCGGTGACTAATGACACTCCCAAAGTGTTTATTATTTAAAGGATTTACAACTCATTTCAATATCTTTTATACGTCTCTTCATTTCATTGGCACGAGCTGCCCCAAATGTAATATTATTCTTGGCACGTTGGCCGTATTTCATATTTCATGATCACCTCTTTCACTTTCAAACATCATCATGGGTTATCAATAAGAAGGCATTTCTATTCAAGACTTCATGTACACAAATTTGACCAAATAAGAGTCTTAAACACAGTGAGATCTCTTACACAATTCGACATAATAGCTTTCATTTGAAACACGACTTGAAGTCACAACATGTTAACACATAGCCCATACTTAGATCACGTTCCTAGAGGATAACACATTAAGATAACAACATTCGGAATACATCTTGAACATACATCTTTCGACACAAAGCTTATTCGGAATATTCAAATTTATAACGAACAACTCGGGGCTTATAAGAACATCGTGGGATTCAACTCTAAGAGAGGAGTTTAGCTAACATACCTCGCCTTGAGCTTCCTTAAATTACTATAATGTTTAGAAAATCTTAGTAACTTCGATCTATTTGGAAATATAACAAAATTGAACACAAATTAGGAAGGTATTCGTGGTTTCAGCTTATTTGAGCATTTTATCAAATACTAGGTGGGCATTATGATTTCAAGGTCCTCCTATGATGAATTCCTTCATCCCACAACCCAAAGTCTACCCATTTGAGCTCAACATCCTTCCCACAAACCTTGATAGTACATGCATGCATAAATAACCCTCTCACATCCAAGAATCACACTCCTCTTTAACTATCTTCTACCCCAACTTTAAAATTGAAGCTAGGATATGGAACCTTACCTCTTGGATGAAGAACTTGTAAGTTTTTCTTGTGGATTCTCCAACTTTTGAGCAAGGCTTGATGAACAATATCTTAAGATTCCCCTCTCACTCTAAAATATTAGATTTTCTCTTTACAAATGGTCTTTAATGTCTATATATCGAAATAGGGTCTGGTTATAAAAATCAAAAAATGGACCCTCTGAATCCAACTCTGCGGTCGCAAAGTGGACCGCAGAACAGTTATGCGGTCAACATAAGGATCACAAAAATTACTCTCCAAAATTGGGTTGCTCGGGTCACATTTGCGGAAGGTTTGCAGTCCGCAGACCAGTTCTGTTGTCGCATAATGCGCCACATAAGCAACGAGCAGTGACACACTCTACTACTGAGGTAAAGTATAGAGCTCTAGCTACTGCAAACTTGGAAATCACTTGGATTGAGCATCTTCTTCAAGAGATTGGTTGTTTTACTTTCTTTGTTCCCACTTTGTGATGTGACAACCTCAACGCGACGTACTTAACGGCCAATCCCATCTTTCACTCTCGAACAAAACATATGAAAATTGATTTCTATTTTGTTCTGATGGAGTGCGAGCGAAGTCTTTATGTGTTCATTATGTCAACTCTCATGATCAACTTGTTGATGTATTGACTAAGCCATTGTCGAAGAACAGGTTTTTGCAATTGCGAACCAAGAGGGGGTGTAAAGGATAATTCTACAAGTATTTTAGGATTCTTGTAGCCAATGGACTTTTATCCTTCTTGTATATCCCTAGGTATAGGAGTCTTATACGTCTGGGAACTCAGTTTATATATTGAGATTGTGTAGTGACGTTTAAGATATAGAATAAAAGAACTTTTCACGAGAAACGTAAAACATTTAAAAATTAGCTAACAAATCAATTCGCATTTAGTTGACTATTCTTTCTTTTCTTTTCCTTCAAACCCTTGTTCGTATCGTTCCTAGTAACTAGGTTGCCACTATCACTCTACAATTACACCCAAATTCATTAACTACAGGGTGACTTCTTAATCAGGTCTTTAAGTTTCAAGTTCACTCATTAATATTAAGATTATATACTAACACATTTGATAGAACCTAATCTTACTTTTATCCGACTAGTAATTGCTCCAATTAATTAATACCATTGATCAACCAGCTACCAACAGAAACATCAAATATATGTGAACAGAAATTAAAACATTGATGTAATGGAAAATGCGTGTTTGCACCAGTGCATGCATCGTAACTATAAGTACATGATATATATTTGTTTTTTACGTACAATTTATCATTTAAGTTAGTTGATTAATATCTATTTTTATCTCAACTTATTATACAAGAATAATAAATTAATATGTTTTGAAGCATATATTGGGAGGGTGATTGTTTTCCTGGATCTAGAAGTAATATCAGCTAACTAATTTTCTTATATAGTTGACTAATTAATATCTTGATAAACCTCCAAATCACTTAATCTGATTTTCTTTTAACTTCTACATCCTCGAATCAATTATAGGTGGATGAATATTTGTTACGTTTATTATAAAATAAGATTGTTAGAGATTGGTAATTAACTTATTTGGTGAGCCTTCCAGTTGAGGCAGAGGATTCAAACCTAATTAGCAGTTCAACATCGTGTTTTTCCTTTCCCCTTGATATTTCTTTCATATAATAATAAAATAGAAATTATTATACGTTAAATATATACAAATTTTAATATGGTAGACAATAATTACAAGCACTGTTCCATTTTTACAAGCACTGTCTAACAATTTGAAATTCAGCCACCAACTTTAGCCTACAAATTACATTTTCCCCTTTCAAAATATGTCTCATTGTTTCTTAAGACGAGGGTCTACCGGAAATAATTTCTCTATTTTTATAACGTAAAGATAAGGTTTGCGTACATATTACCCTCCCTAAGCCCTATTTGTAGAATTGCATTGAGTTTGTTGTTGTACAACAAGTAATGTCTAGTTTTTCCTTTAATTTATCAACCCCCCATCAATGTAATTTTTCTCATATTATGATAGTATAAATCCCTTTTTTCTGTGAGGTGTTGTACAACAAGTTCTGTGAGGTGTTTGTCCTAATTTTCTGTGAGGTGTTTGTCCTGATGAAAAGGGCAACATATTTACCATAATTAGATTTTCCTTCCTGTATAAGAAAATTTGTATACGATTAAAATCGGGCCCACCCGATTTCACTAGTTGACCTAGACCACGGGGATAGATCGAGGATTGGCCCCGTAGTATATCAGAGCGAGATATAAGGAAAAGGCACCGAGTTCGGGATTCGAAGTACCTGTCAAGGTCGAGACCAATGATGAATGAGATCAAATAGGATAGACATCGAGCAAGAGAGAAGATAATATAATAACGGAAAAGCGAGATATCCGTGACTGGCTGAGGATCATGGAGGAAATCTCGGAACGGATCAAATCAAGAACGGTTATTCATGGGATTTACTTCTGTAATTAGAATTGTGCCATAAATATGATTCCTCTACTATATAAAGAGGGTTCAAATCATTTTGTAACGATCTGACATTCACGCGTATCAAAGCAATATATCATACATTTATCTCTTGCAAGTTCTATTGTCCATTTCATTCTCTCAATAACTTGTTCAGCTGGTTCGGGGAATTTAGCTCAAGGGCCTAATTGTTCATCATATTGGTTTGTTTTGTTTTATTGTTAATTCCTAGCATTAATTCTTATATTTATCAGTTTGTGCCAAGTGAAATCAAATATCCTTAAAATCACTTATAAGTTTAATTGTTATCCGATTTTAAGGGTAAATAGTTTGGCGCCCACTGTGGGGCTAAGGATAATAGTGATTACCTGGTATTGATTCTCATAACACATACTGCTTTACACTTGGTCTCGTAAGTGTCTTTGATTTTAGGATCAACATGTCAAACTCTCAAGTAGTACCCACACACAGAGATAATGGCCTTGGTCTTCATTGCGAGAACGAAAATATAGCCACCCCAGGAAACAGTGTACCTCCAGTTAACCCTGATGGACCCCATGTCGTGGACCCAATTGATGTCAACTGCCGTATTGCCATTAATGGAATTTGGGCGCCGACCCTGAGAATAGCATCTACATAGACGTTGGAACCTTTGAGCAGAACGCACAGAGCGATGAAGAAGGCGGAATTAGCGTTTGAATGATATTCGAGATGTTGCAGACTCAACAAGCTGCAATAGCACAACACCAACATCAGAATCGTGCACCAAGTAGGATCGAGCTCGAGCCATCATAAGAAGTTGTTCATAGAACCGAATCGGTGCCAGAGAGATATAATGAAGGAGAATCAGAGACTAATCCCGCTATTGTAAAAATTCTTGAGGAACTAATGAAGCGGATCGAAATAGGGGAAAAAAGATCGAGGAAAATGATAAAAAGGTGGAAACTTAAAACTCCAGGGTCGACCAAATATCGGGGGCACCACCGGTATTAAAGGGAATTGATTCCAAAAAGTTTGTCCAAAAACCTTTCCCTGCAAGTACGGCTCCGAAGCCAATCCCAAAGAAGTTGCGTATGCCCGAGATTCCTAAGTATAACAGGATGACAGATCCAAGGAACACGTCACCTATTATGCGTGCGCCATTAAGGGAATGACTTGGAAGATGATGATATCGAATCCATGCTGCTGAAGAAATTTGGAGAAACTTTATCGAAGGGTGCTATGATATGGTATCATAATTTACCACCTAACTCTATTGATTCATTTGCTATGCTTGTAGATTCCTTTGCAAAGGCACACACTTGAGTCATTAAGGTTTCAACTAGAAATTCGGACATATTCAAGGTAAGGCAAAAAGACATCAAGATGCTCAGGGAATTCGTATGTTGATTTCAAATGGAGCAGATGGATTTGCAACCGGTCATCGATGATTGGATTGTTCAAGTCTTCACTCAAGGTCTCAACAAACGGAGTTCCATAGCTTCACAATAATTAAAGCAGAATTTGATCAAATACTCAGTTGTTACTTGATCTGATATATATAAATGATATCAGTCAAAAATTAGGGTCGAAGACGATCAACTGGGGGCTACAATTGGTTCAATTTATCCCAACAGGCCCGTGGACAGAGTTAAAAAGAATGTCGATAGGGAACTACGATCGAACATAGACCGATATCAGCCATATGGGAGAGATAGGAGAAATAGAGGGTCTGGACACAACCCCGTTCAGAATGATAGAAGGAATGATTGGGGACAAAGCTCCCGAGGGCCCATGAGCAAGAGTGGTTTCGATAGGGATGCCGAGTCCAAAGAAGCACCTCGACTATCAGAATATAACTTCAGCATAGATGCTTCTGCCACAGTATTGACCAATGGGTGTATCAAAGATACCAGGTGGCCTCGACCTCTACAGATCGATTTGGTGCAAGGAAACCCAAACCAAATATGCAAATATCATGGCACTGATGGCCATAAAATAGAAGATTGCAGATAACTAAGGGAGGAAGTATCCTGGTTGTTCAACGAGGGGCACCTTCGATAATTCTTAAGTGATGGGGCCAAGAACCACTTCAAAAACAGAGATTCAAACGGGTAGAACAAGCAAGAAGAGCCACAACAAGTTATTCACATGATCGTTGGATGGGTCGATATTTCTCAAGGACCGGTATTCAAACACATCAAGGTGATGATCATAAGAGAAAAACGGACTCAACACTACTTACCGAAAGAGACATTGTCTCTTAACGATGAGGATGCAAAAGGGAGCGAAGAATCTCACAGTGACGCTCTGGTAATATCTATCATTATGAATAAAATTCAAGTTAAATGTGTGTTGATTGATCCAGGTAGCTCGGCAAACATTAATTCGATCAAGGGTCATAGAGCAACTCGGCCTATAAGATCAAATTGTGCCTGCAGCTCCAGTACTAACAACTTCAACCTGGAAAGTGAAACCACAAAGGGGAAATCATTTTGCCAGTTAATGTGGCTGGGACCATCCAAGAAACAAAGTTCCATGTGATCAAGGGTGACATAAGGTATAACGCACTACTCGGAAGCTCTTGGATCCATAACATAAGAGTAGTGCCCTCGACATTTCATCAAGTCCTGAAGTTCCCAACATAGGAAGGAGTCAAAATGGTGTATGGTGAAAAACCTGCCGCCAAAGAAATGTTTGCAATCGACGAAGTGATACCAGTATCGGTGCTTTCATCAACGAAGGGATCAGAGTCGAAGGGAAAGTAGGAAGCCAAATAGCTACCACAGTCACCGTCCTCGGTCTGATCGGGCAAACAAGAAACTATCGAGGATGATGATTATATGATACCTCAAACCTTCATAATCCCCAATGATTCCGACACAAGGAAGTCGACGGTCGAAGGGCTGGAACAAATAATACTAATCGAGCATCTGCCCGATCAAAAGGTATACCTAGGCACGATGTTAACTCCCGAACTCAGGAAAAAACTGACTCAATTTCTTTTAAATAACATAGATTGTTTTGCTTGGTCCCATCTCGATATGACAGGGATCCCACCAGAGATCACCATCCAGTGACTAAGCGAGGTAACCAAACTTCTCAAAATATGATCCATCCGGGAAGTAAAATATCCCTAATGGTTAGAAAATGTAGTGGTAGTCCCTAAGAAGGGAAATAAACTTAGAATGTGCATAGACTTTAAGGACTTGAACAAGGCCTACCCTAAGGATTCTTTTCCTATGTGAACATCGATTTCATGATCGATGCCACAGCCGACCATGAGATTCTCAGTTTTCTCGATGCCTACTCCGGGTACAATCAAATACAGATGAACCTGGAGGATTAGTAAAAGACTTTGTTTATCACTAAATACAGCACCTATTGTTATAACGTAATGTAGTTCGGACTAAAAAATGTTTGTGCAACTTATCAACGCCTTGTAAATCGAATGTTTGAAGAACAGATAGGGAAATCTATGAAAGTTTATATTGATGACATGCTAGTTAAGTTCCTACGAGCAAATGACCATTTAAAATATTTGCAGGAGACTTTCGATATACTAAGGAGGTACAATATAAAACTCAACCCAGAAAAATGTGCATTCGGGTCGGCTCGGGCAAGTTTCTCGGCTTTATGGTGTCCCATCGGGGGATTGAGATCAACACCGATAAAACCAAATCTATCGAGTATATCAAAGTCGTGGATAATGTGAAGGTCGTGCAGAGGCTGACCGGGCGCACAGCCGCCCTAGGGCGATTCATCTCGAGGTCCTCAGATAAAAGTCACCGATTCTTCTCACTGCTTAAGAAGAAGAGCAATTTTGCGTGGACCCCGAAATCCCAATAAGCCTTAGAATAACTAAAACAATACATTTCAAGCCCTTCACTGCTTCACACCCTGAAAGCGGACAAGCAACTCTACTTTTGGTGGTCTAAGAAATAGCGGTAACTGGGGTCCTAGTTCGTGAAGAGCATGGTACGGAATTCCCTATTTACTATATTAGTCGGACCTTAGGTGAGACCAATACCCGATACCCACACTTAGAGAAATTAGCGATTTCTTTAATAAGCGTCTCTAGGAAATTAAAACCATATTTCCAATGCCACCCAATTTGTGTAATAATACTTATCTGCTTTGCAATATTTTGCACAAACCCGAACTCTCAAGTCGACTGGCCAAATGGGCCATCGAGATCAGTGGCTACGATATCGAGTATCAATCCCGAATGACCATCAAGTCCTAAATCTTGGCAGATTACATGGCCGACTTCACGCTAGCCCTCGTACCCGAGGTCAAAAAACTGTTACTAAAATCAGGTACATCATCGGGGGTGTGGACCCTCTTCATGGACAATGCTTCAAACGTGAAAGGGTCCGAGCTGGGCATCGTTTTAAATCTGCCCACGGGTAACATAATTAGATAGTCCATCAAAACTTCGAAGTTAACTAGCAATGAGGCTGAGTATGAGGCCATGATTGCAGGTCTCGAGTTGGCTAAAAGTTTGGGAGCAGAGGTCATCGAGGCCAAATGTGATTCCCTACTTGTGGTAAACCAAGTCAACAGAACTTTCGAAGTCCGAGAAGATCGAATGAAGAGATACTTGGACAAGCTTCATGTAACTTTACATCAATTTAAATAATAGACCTTACAACACTTACATCGAGAACTAAACAGCGAGGTTGATGCCCTTGCAAACTTAGGGTCGTCGGTCGAACATGACTAGCTTAACTTGGGGACTATCGTACAACTCTCGAGATCAGTAATCAAAGAAGGTCGCGTCGAAATAAACTCTACAAGTTTGACCTGGAATTGGAGAAAAAAGTGCATTGAATCCTTAAAGAACGGGAAGCTCCCATCAAATCCGATTGAGTCAAGGACTCTACACACGAAGGCAGCACAGTTCACTTTGGCCGAGGATGGAACACTATTCAGGAGGATGTTTGATGGGACTTTGGCGATATGATTAGGACCAGGAGACACCGACTATGTCCTACGGGAGATTCAAGAGGGAACTTGTAGGAACCACTTTGGTGCCGAATCACTGGTTCATAAAGTCACCAGAGCAGGGTACTATTGGGCTGATATGGAAAAGGATACAAAAGAGTTCATTCGAAAGTGTGATAAATGTCAAAGGTATGCACCGATTATTCACCAGTCAGGGGATCAGCTCCACTCGATCTTATCCCCATGGTCATTCATGAAATGGGGAATGGATATCGTCGGCCCTCTACCATCGTCGGCCCTAGGTAAAGCTCAGTTTATTTTATTTATGACTGATTATTTTTCTAAGTAGGTTGAAGCACAGGCTTTCGAAAACGTCAGAGAAAATGAAGTTATAGACTTCACTTGGAACCACATTATATGTCAATTCGGGATGCATGTCGAGATCATGCGTGACGGCGGAAAATAATTCATCGGCAGCAAAGTGACTAAATTTCTCGAGGATCACAAGATTAAAATATTTCTATCAACGCCATACCATCCCAGCGGGAATGGACAAGCCGAATGAACCAACAAAACTATCATTCAAAATCTTAAGAAAAGATTGACTGACGCTAAGGGAAAATGGAGAGAGATATTGCCCAAGGTTCTTTGGGCATACCGCATGACGTCGAAATCCAGTATGGGGGCAATGCTATTATCTTTGGTCTATGGTGTCGAAGCCCTTATCTCGGTCGAGGTAGGGGAACCTAGCCTCAGGTTTTGATATGCAACTAAAGAATTGAATAACAAGGCCATGAATATGATCCTAGAGTTGTTGGATGAAAGGCGTGAGACTGCCCTCATTCGATCGGCCACACAAAAATAGTTGATTGAAAGGTACTACAACCGAAGAGCCAATCTTCGACACTTTAAAATCGGGGACTTGGTGCTAAGAAAAGTCACCCTCAATCAAAACCCGAATGAAGGAAAACTAGCTCCAAATTGGGAGGGACCATATCAGGTCCTCGATATTATCAAAAAAGGGTCTTATAAGCTCGGAACGATAAAAGGCGAGCAACTACCAAACAATTGGAACTTATCACTCCTAAAGCGATACTACTGCTAAGGTACGTCCTTCTCTATTTTCATTTAATCTGGAATGATGATGATCCTTCAGCAAGAAGTCTTTAGGTCTGAAAGCACGCGTTACACTCTTTTCCCTTAGACCGATTTTGTCCCAATTGGGTTTTTCGGCGAGGTTTTTAGCGAGTCAACCATTGATCGTGCCAACTTAGAACAGTTCAAACAGTATCTGAGGCTTCTTTACAATCAACCTCGAATACTGTGGGGAATTACCCCCGAATGTCAACTTCGATGGAAGGAAACTACTTTTTAACTACGGGATCTCGATAGGTAAATTGTAAGGGCCAAACAATCAAATGAACCGTGCCCATATAGGTTACTCGAGCCCTAACATCAAATATGTATGCATGTATAATCATATATTGAAAGAAGTATTTTCCTTGCCGATATCTCGTGCATTAGAAAAAATTTCTACTTTACAATTTCATACTCGATCTATTGTGTAAATAGGCTTAAGGGTCGATCGCAATCGAAGTTCAAAAAAATAACCCCCCACTCAGGGACTGCCGTTTGAAAAATAGACGAGATCAAATTATTAAAATCTCGAGGTAATAAGACCTTAAAAAGGAAACCCTCAATTTTATATGCCACGGCCACCCCACTTGGGGACCGACACTTTGAACAAGCTCGAAGTGTAACGGAAAAACAAGCCTAAGAGGAAAATCCCAAACCAAAAAGGCTACGGCTAAATTCGCATGGTTTGGATATGTCCGAATTTCGTAAATAAATAGGCCTTCAAATATTCTCATAAACCGGTTAAAAAGGCTACACTCGGCAAAATTATAAACAGATTCGATAGTATCAAGCCTTAAAAACCCTAACCGGAACAAAATTGTTTGAACCCTCGAACATGACTTCATTATTTCATGTTGTCATTATAATCTTTGATAAACAAAGGGAAAACTATGAAAGCTGAAAAGAGTAGAAAAAGCCTTATATATATGATCGTTTTACAAAGGCCGGATTGGCCGAATACAGAACTTACAAAAAGCCTAAGGGCTACTTTCATTTCAAACTCGAGAGATCCTTCTCACTTGAATAGAAATCCTAAGGGATACGTAATTCCGAGTTCGAGCATGTCCTCAGTCAATCATTAAGCTTAAGGGCTACTTCAACTCGAGTTCGAATAAATTCTCACTCTGGGATTGTTTTTCAAGCCTAAGGGTTATTTTTTGCTTTTGAGTTCGAAAGATCTTTCTTGTTCAAATAAAACCTAAGGGTTCCTTTATTTCTAATTCGAGCAAGAACTCACTCGATCGCATAAATAATGCTAGTTTGGTCGAATTGCCTAAACCTCGAGCCTATGAATAGCAATTTCATAAGGCATAAAAGAAGCACAAATTCCATGAGTCAGAAATGAAATGAAAATGCACAATACAAGACAGCAAGAGAGATCTTTATATACGTCAAAGTTATTTCAAAGGCAACATGGCCCGATCGAAATTCTATGCAAAAAATACAGAAAAAGATCCTAAGTACTTAATCTTCTCCAGGAGCAATATCTTCACCCTCGGGATCTTTTCTGCTCTCGGATCCACTCACGCTCGCGGAATTGTCATCATCAGAAGAGACCAATGTTGGCTTCGGCTTTAAGCTCTTTTGCATCTTTGATCTCAACAGTGAGATAGAAGCCACGGGAGTGGATCTCCTCAAGAGTCTCTCTTCGAGACTAACACTTGGCATGTTCGGCAACCCAGTATGCTCGAGTATGAGCATTATCGGCACCTTCCTTTACTCGAGCTTAAGCGGCTTTGGCATTAGACCGGTAGACGGCCACGATTGCCTCAACATAATCCTTAGCCATCTCAGCCTTAGATTTTGCCACTACAAGTTCCGTGACCAACCGAGCCTGGATCTCTTCAATTTTCTTGGCTTGTGCCAAGTTCTTCTCTTTTATGCCTTGGAGTTAGCTTTTAGCCGAGGATAACTGAGCTCGGGCAGCCTCTTTCTCTGAGGCAAGACGGTCCATATTTAGCTTCCACGCTATAGTTTCCGCCTTCACCGCATCTACCTCTCCGCGAAGTTACCTGATTATCTTGTGTAGCTGTTGGACCTGTGAGATCGAATTGTTAGACATCACTCTCGAACCGACATCATGAGCTTCTAAGACTGTTATTACCTGCTCAGTCAGTTCACTCTGTTCATTCTGAGCCATGGCCAGCTCAGTTCCGAGGCCCTTGATTTTTTCTCTTTTTTTGCTCACCGAGAAACTTTAGGGCATTTCACTCCTTAATAAGACTTTGAATTTTGGCCTCATATCGGCTCAGTTCTCTTTGAGACCTAAAAAATGCTTCATGATGAACCACTGAGACCTACACAAATAGAAGAAAAAGAATTAGGCTAGAAAAAAAACATGTGCAGAAACTGGTATTGACAAGGAAAGTTAGAGCTTACCAGATTCAAAGCCTGTTGGGCCTCATTGAAGAGACACGGTGCTCCTACCTCGTCCATCAGAGCTTGGTCTTCCTCCGTGACCAGACTCCAAAGGTAACTAGCCACCCTTACGGGGGCGGCAAAAATTCGTGCATCCTCCGGGATCGAGATGATGATTGTTCGTTTGCACTCAGGATTGACACTAGGTGCCGAAAACTTGCTGGTCAATCTGAAACTCGAAGAAGATTCGCTCAAGACCTTCCTCAGTACCTCCAAGTCACTCAATCCAGTGGCATTATCGACCCCATCATACAACCACGGAAAAGATCCTCCTCTCCGTGGGCACCCTCTACGTGAGGAGTCTTCATGTCCCCAGCCTCCCGAACTTCTTTTTTGGAGAATGATGGAAGCAAAGGGGAGTCTTCGATTTCTATTGCCCCAAGTGAGTCTCTTGGGGTGTTCTCCCCATTTTGAGGAGCCTCGGGATCAGCCTCCACATCTATTTCCGATGCCTTCTCACCCCGAGGTGAGGTACCTTCGGCTCCAGTCGGCTCGGTGACTCCAACTGAATCCCTCTCTTAGGCCCTATTAGATCGAGGCAGAATATTTCCAGTTTTGACTAATCTGGTGGCATTTTGACCCTCGATATTAGCTCGTGCTCGAGCCACTAGACCGGAATCATCCTCCTTTTCTTCTTCTTCTTCCTATCTTAGGAGTTGAACTCACTCCATGGATAGGGGATCACATATTTCTTGGACTTTCGAGCTGCTTTATTCTTAGGTTATGGCCCCTTGGAGGTCGAAGCCCTTTTCCTCTTGCTTTCCTTTTCCGATTTTGGGGCAGGGAATATGCTTTCTTCTTCACTAGACGGAGGCCTCATCATCACCTCCTTCCCAAGACCTACAAAAGAAAGACAAATAAGCTCGAAAAAATACCCGATCAGTGGTCGAAGCTATTAGGTTATATGAAAATTTACCGTGTTTTCGGGCCTCCCATCAACCTCTCGCCAATTTGCGCCACGTGCGCTCAGCATGTGTTGATTTCGACACTCAGCTTCTGACCCAGTTCTTGAGCTGGGGAATTGCACCTGGCATCCAGAAAACAACTGCATCAAATATAACGCCAACAAGAAAGGATGAAAAGATGATGGTGATAAGCAGAAGTTAAAAGGGGAGTTACACTTACGTCTCATATTCCATTTATTTGGAAATGGCATACTTTTTGTGGGGATTAGGTTCGAGGTCTTCATTTGGACAAATCGGTCCATCCAGCCCCGGTCTTTGTCCTCATCTATGTTTGAGAAATCCGCCTTGTTGGCCCGACGCTGAAACTATATTAATCCTCCCCGATAAAGTCGGGGGCTATATGGGCAAATGATATGGTCGAGGGTATAAAATATTGAAGCAGCATCACTATCCTCCATAAAGAAGGATGAATTTGACCAAGGGTAACCTCGTACTTCTTGCAGAAGTCCACGATAGTTGGATCTAGAGGACCCAATGTGAAAAGGTAGGTGTAAACACTTAGAAACCCCTTCACATACGTAGTGATTGACTCCTCAAGTGAGGGCACCACCACGTGCTTGTTTAACTAGTTGAAATCCATGTTAACTTGGTTTAAAAGGTCACTAGTGGTTGTGCATATATACCTCGACATTGGCTTGCATCATCCCGGAACCGAGGGGTCTTTTCAACCTTGATGTCGGAGTCAAGGACGCACGGTAGATGAAAGAATTCATTAAGGTGTGTCTCTGCGCTGGTTGTTCGCCAGCCGGCCTTGATGAGGAAGCCTTTTCCTTTTGTGGCACTGTCTTTGACATTTTCGCCATTTGGTTGTGGGATTAAAGAAGGATAAAGGTGATAGTTTTTGGTGTTTTAAAAAGAAGTTAGCAATGAAACTTGAAGATTTGCAGATGAAGAACTTGAAGAATAAAAAGAGTTTTGAAGATTAACGCTGGAGAGATAGAAAGTAAAGTTTGAAAAGGTGATGACGTCATGATAAATCATGATGATTTAAAGTCTCGATCACCTATGCCGCTTACGTCATGGTGATGACGTCATGATAAATCAAGGTAAAGGTCGAGGACTCAATTGGTTTCTTATCATATACTCCAAAAAATAAGGGAGCTATCTGTATACAGTTAAAACCGGGCCCACCCTATTTCACTAATTGACTGAAACTAGGGGAAGGATCGAGGATCGGCCCCGTAGTATATCAGACCGAGATATGAGGATAAGGCACCGAGTTTGAGATTCGAAGTACCTATCGAGGTTGAGACTAATGATGATCGAGACCAAACAAGATAGACATCGAGCAAGGCCGAAGATAACATAATAACGAAAAAGCGAGATATCTGTGACTGGCCGAGGATCATGGCAAAAATCTCGGAACGGATCAAATCAAGAATTATTTAGCCTATCATAGTATTTACTTTTGTAATTATAATTGTGCCATAAATATGATTCCTCTACTATATAAAGAGGCTTCTAATCATTTTGTAACAATCTGACATTCACACGTATCAAAGCAATATATCACACTTTTATCTCTTGCAAGTTCTATTGTCCAGTTCATACTCTCAATAACTTGTTCAGTTGGTTCGAGGGCAATTCGCTCAAGGGCCATAATTGTTCATCACACTGGTTTGCTTTGTTTTATTGTTAATTCCTAGCATTAATTCTTATATTTATTAGTTTGTGCCAAGTGAAATCACATATCCTTAAAATCACTTATAAGTTTAATTGTTATCCGAATTTAAGGGTAAATAAAATTATAAATCTTCCATATTTGGCTAGTCCATTTTCTGTTAGGAAAATGTCTAGGCTTCTATAAATTGAGAATCTTTCTTTCTCATTCAGAAGCACCCACAATGTAGGCATATGAGGTTTGAGAGTCGTGTTTAAGGGGGAAACTTTACGGGACAAGTGTTAGTGTGTCACTTGTGTCTGCCTCTTCATGAGCTTGTTCTCTCCTATTTTATACTCTCTTTTATATAGTGATTTGCTCATCTTTGCCGTGGACGTTGGTCAATTGACTGAACCACGTTAAATGTTTGTGGTCGTGGACGTTGGTATATTTCTTTTTTGTTATCTGATTTATCGTCGTTCAAGATTTTTTTTACTAGCTTCTGCATGACACCTGATTATTTCGACCGTAACATTTTCACCTCTATTGATTTGCCTATAATTCAAAATGATGACATAATTTATTTCGAATGATGATTTTAAATTCATACAGAAGATTTTAGAGTTTGTTATAAACTTAATCTGTTGCTGCTTTTAATAAGGTAATTTAATACTATTTGTATTGCATGTTTGAGTTTCCACCTCTATTTACATTCAATTTTAGTAGATAGATTTTTTAGTTTTGATTATCATTAAGAAAGTTACTGATACGAGCCATATTAGTTTTAAATTTTTGAACAATTTTACTAATACGTGTATGTTTATTTCACATTCTCAAAGCATTATACTAATATGATTTTATTTCATATACCAATGTGTCAAGTTAACAATATACAAATTTTAATTGAGGATAATTTGATTAAAATGCCTCTTCTTCTTTTAGGAGTCGGTATTTTTTTAAGGAGTGTATCAAAGACCAAAATATCACTTATTATGGACCGTCATAGTATTAATTATGCAGAATTTTATGGCTAAATTACCTTTTTATGCAGGAGACGACACGAGCCCTTTAGGATCTCACATAAGTGATAAATGGAGGAACACAAACAATTAGTAGTATTATATATTAGGTGCAACCAATTTAATTAAACCAAACCTGTAGGTGGTTATGTCAAATTACAGTTAGTTAACCTCAGTCAAAATTAAATCTATGTCCTACCATGGTTTAGTCAATCTAACCCTATATTTTAATATTCTGCCTAATTAATAAATCAGAGCGTTTGCCTTGCTTTTAGAGTAGTATTGACTTCACATCTTCCACTGACTCATTACCAGCATCTATATTATCAAAGTATCACTATTATTACATTAAATTAATCCAACTTCTCTTATCAAAACGATCAAGTAAATCCAAGAGAATAAATTAATTAATTTTTTAATCAATTAAACAAATATGAAAATGATACTTCCTAGCATACTATTTTTACTATACTATAAAATACAAGATAACATAAAGGAAAATGAATATCTGGCTTTTAAAGATCTTTGTTGTTTTGCTGGCTTCTGAAGATACAGCAGAGTTTCTTCAGATCCGAAGAAAAAGGTCAGAAAAATATATTTTTATTCAACCAACCAAACCCCATGAAAATATATTTATCACCAGCACATCTTCGGTCAAAACTCGTCGCGCCGAATTTGCCTAATGCAATTTACATATCCCGTGTGATTCGCAAATATTACACAATAAGCATATTATTAGTGCCCATCCCAAAGATAGCGACAGTGAATTAGCCACATACACCGAAGTATGGTCAAACGAATACTCTTCATTGAAAATTTTACACAATATATATAAAAATTTAGTGTAAAAAATTATTTTTTATGAGTATATTTAATTTTGAATATTTTTGACAAAATTCTTAACTTCGCCGTGGAATAGCGTCCAGGTTTCCCAAAAAAATTTATTTAAAAAAAAATAAAATAAAAAAAAGGTAAGTAGTGAAAGGTAAAAACAGTCCAAGAGAAAGAAAGAGAAAAGTTTTACATGACACACACATACACATACATGTGTGGACATTAGTATACATAAGTAGCACATACATGCATACATCTATACAAAAAACAGAGAGCTCTCTCTCTTTGTGTGAATATATTTGTTTGCTTTTTGAGACAAAAAGATGACAAAGAGTTTTATGTAGTGAAAGCCACACTGTAAACCAGTTTTTCACTTTCCATCACTTTTGATTGATTGTTAGGGTTTTCTTGTTTTTCTTTTTCTTTATTTTTTTTCCTTGTTGTGTTTCTGTCTGGTGAATTGTGAAGTGGGGTGCTATTATTTTGTTGTTGGTGTTGGAGAAACAGTGTAAAGGTGGAATCTTTTGATTTTTTGGAGCAAAATTACTGAGTTTCTTGATTTTGGGAAGAAAAGTTTGGATTTTGGGCTTATTTTGAACTCAAAAGTGAGTCAAGATTACTGGTGACCTTAATAATTTTGGTGGAACAGGGGATTTTTTTGTGTTTTAAGGATGATTAGAAGGAATTTCCTGTTTTGAAGTGGTCAAATTGAAGAAAATGAGGAGTTTTGGGTTCAATTTAGTCAAGTTGTTTTAAATTATGTGGTAATTCAACACCCTTTCTTGAGTTTTAGAGGCCTGAAACTTTCAAGAAAATTTGACTTTTTTGGGACTTGAATTTTGAGATGCTTTTGCAGAGAGAGAGAGTACTATGTACTTATAATTGGTATCTCTGGAGATAAATTTCATTGTTGAACAGATATAGAAAGGTATGGACTTTGATACTATTTGAGTTGAATTTATATTGTGATTTCACTTTGTTTCATTTCTATTCTTGTTTTGCTAATGGTATAGTACAATTAATATGCCTAAAGAATATTTGTTTCTTTTATTTGATGACAGCATTTTTTCCATTGCAAGTGTGAAAACAAGTCATCCTAATGGGGAAATAAGTAGTATTTATGAGCTAAAGAGTTGGTTTTGAATTGATTGTCATATCTGTAAAATTCTGTTGAAATCAAGATGATTACTTTTATGGATCCAAAGGACAAAGTGAAGGAAATAGACAAGTGTTTAGATTCTCAACTATGGCATGCTTGTGCTGGTAGTATGGTACAAATGCCCCCAATTAGTTCAAAAGTGTTTTATTTTCCTCAAGGACACTCGGAGCACGCTTGTGGAAATGTCGATTTTAGGAGCTCCAACATTAGGATTCCGTCTTATGTTCCTTGTAAAGTCTCGGCTATTAAATTTATGGCAGATCCTGAGACTGATGAGGTTTTCGCCAAAATTAGGCTGATTCCTGTTAGTAGGAGTGAAGTTGAATTTGATGATGATGGGGTTGTTGGGATGAACGGTTCGGATACCCAAGATAAACCCACTTCATTTGCGAAGACATTGACACAATCGGATGCAAATAATGGTGGAGGTTTTTCTGTTCCGAGGTATTGTGCAGAAACGATCTTTCCTCGTTTGGACTACTCTGCGGATCCTCCTGTTCAGACCATCCTTGCTAAGGATGTTCACGGGGAGACGTGGAAATTCAGACATATTTACAGGGGTACGCCAAGGCGCCATCTTTTAACAACAGGATGGAGTACTTTTGTGAACCATAAAAAGCTTGTTGCTGGCGATTCCATTGTGTTCTTGAGAGCTGAAAACGGAGACCTTTGCGTAGGCATTAGGCGGGCAAAGAGGGGAATTGGAGGTGGACCTGAGACTTCTTCCGGCTGGAATCCGGCTGGTGGGAATTGTATGGTACCGTATGGAGGGTTTTCCAGTTTTCTCAGGGGAGACGAGAATAAATTAATGAGAAATGTGGGGAATGGAAACAGTAGTGGGAATCTGATGAACAAGGGAAAGGTGAAGGCAGAATCAGTCATTGAAGCTGCAAGATTTGCAGCCAGTGGACAGCCATTTGAGGTGATCTACTACCCTCGTGCGAGCACTCCAGAGTTCTGCATTAAGGCCTCGCTTGTGAAGTCTGCATTGCAGATCCGTTGGTGCTCGGGGATGAGGTTCAAGATGCCTTTCGAAACTGAAGATTCTTCAAGGATAAGCTGGTTCATGGGAACTATATCTTCAGTTCAGGTTGCCGATCCTATGCGATGGCCAGATTCACCGTGGAGGCTTCTTCAGGTAATATGATCTTTGTTTACTGCTTGTAAGCATGCATATTTTAGTCTTGTTTCTCAGCATTTTCTGTCCATTGTTCGATAGGCACATTCTCATATGATGTGATTCACATGGGTACTTCAATATAGTAATAGGACTCTGGTCTGTTCAAGAAAAGATACACTTAAATTATGCTGCGAACATTCTTTCTAGAGTAAATCATATTTGATTTTGTCTTTTATTCAAAATTTCTTTTATAGGAAAAGAGAAATACGCTTCTAATAAGTGATATGATCT
Organism: Nicotiana glauca; assembly: GCA_026770625.1. Classification (NCBI taxonomy): domain Eukaryota; kingdom Viridiplantae; phylum Streptophyta; class Magnoliopsida; order Solanales; family Solanaceae; genus Nicotiana; species Nicotiana glauca. The sequence continues at coordinate 31,744 of MU711202.1, read as the reverse complement.
TGTGAAGTTGGAGATATATCCCGTATATTGGTGAACAATACTTGGAGTGCACTATCTGTATAAACTCTGTAATGTATAATGTTTCTGCTACCTCCTTTCGGAGTGGTAAAAATGGTTGCTTTTGTACTTAAAATGGTAGCTTATATTTCCCAAACAGGGGGTTGAATTATTTCGTACTTGCCAAAGAAGGGGATGGAAGCTGACAATTAATCTACTGTTACTTAATTTAATATGTTCCTCTCTTAAGTTGAGATAAATTGCTGCAGGTGACGTGGGACGAACCTGATCTGCTTCAAAATGTGAAACGTGTCAGCCCATGGCTTGTGGAGTTAGTCTCGAACATGCCTACCATTCATCTTTCTCCCTTCTCACCCCCACGGAAAAAACTAAGATTACCTCAACATCCAGATTTTCCTCTTGATGGCCGCCACCTTCCTATGCCGGCTTTCTCCGGCAACCACCTCCTAGGGCCCAGTAGCCCCTTTGGTTGTCTTCCCGACAACACCCCTGCTGGCATGCAGGGAGCCAGGCATGCTCAATATGGTTTATCATTATCAGATATCCACCTCAATAAGTTGCATTCTAGTTTGTTTCCTGTTAGTTTTCCGCCACTTGATCAGGCTGCAGCACACCCTAGACCCCCGAATAGTCCAATGATTCTCAAGCCATGCAACAGCGAGAATATTTCTTGCTTGCTAACCATGGGAAATTCCACTCATGACACTACGAAGAAATCTGATATTGGGAAAGCACCACAACTCGTGCTTTTCGGTCAACCTATACTTACTGAGCAGCAGATCTCTCTTAGCTGCTCGGGAGATACTGTTTCTACTGTTCGTACAGGGAATAGTTCCTCGGACGGGAATGCAGATAAAATAGGTAATGTTTCTGATGGCTCAGGTTCTGCACTTATTCAACGTGGTCTAACGGAAAGCTCACCACGTGACACATTTCAGTCCGAACCAAATACTGAGATTGGACACTGCAAGGTTTTTATGGAATCAGAAGATGTAGGTCGCACTCTGGATCTTTCATCGATAGGCTCTTATGAGGAGTTATGCAGGAAATTGGCAAATATGTTTGGCATTGAAAACTCAGAGATTCTTGGTCATGTGCTTTACCGAGATATCACTGGCACGGTCAAGCAACTTGGTGACGAACCATATAGGTGCGTCTTTAACTTTCCCTTAAGTACGAGATACTCTACTCTATATCCACTTTATCCAAAATTTAATGTAATATTTCTCATGACAAAGCCTTCTTAAGGTGTCTTTTCTTCCTTTAATTTGCAGCGACTTTATCAGAACAGCACGAAGGTTAACAATTCTAACTGATTCAAGCAGCGATAATGTTGGACTGAGGGAGTAGAGATAATAAGGAAATCTCCACTTTCCTTTCGAGCTGTACAGCTGGATGATCGAGTCCTCTGTTTCTAACATTTTAGCGATTTCGGACATGCTAAAGAAGATATTTACCAAGTTCAAGAGTGAAAGTTTGCGGTTCAGCAAAATTTTCAGTTCGAACGCTGTTTTTCTCAAGGATAGTATGTTTACTTTCTAGGTTTCTTGGAATTGTTTCTGAGTTTTGTTCAGACAATACCTACAAAGAACAAGATGGACTTGTTTTTTGTAGGTTTTGTCTGCTAATTTTAGAATTTGTTAATGGAAAGCCTTCTAAGAAGGCCAAGTAATGCTACTTCTAGTTTTTTGTTTACTTTGTACAAGGAAAAATCTGTTCTTGTTTTCTATCTATTGCATACAGTTAAAAACTTGAGAAGCTAGCGTGATTGCGGGATGCTTCATGCACTGGGCTTTCTTTTTCTTTTTATGGGTGATCCTAATTCTGGCAGCGAGCATAGGCACATCCATTGTCTTCAACTCGAACTCTATGTAGTTGAAAATTTTGAAAAATGTGGTATATATTTATACTATCAATGCGAATAATGAGTGTAGTAATATTTTGTGTCAATTGGCTTAAAATTCTTGATCCGTCTCTATAATGCATACACCACCAGAACAACAAATGCAACATTGTAGGTTCTTGATTACAGAAAGAGGGATTAATATTGTCTTCAGGATAAGGGCAGAGCCTGTTCTAGGAATACAACATTAAGCCTAAACCATATGGAGGACATGAGGCAGCCAGGCAGAGGCGGACCTATGTTATATAAGGAGGGGTTATCGGCACCCTCGACAGAAGTTTGATATTTATATCTTTTAAAAATAATAATATATTAGTAATGATACCCCATGTACAAAGCATAATTTGGTTGAATACAAAAGTGTACACGCGACATTAAAATTCTAGGTCCGGCTCTGACTTGGGAAATTTGTTGGTTGGAATCTAAGAAGCATTTTTGTCAACATCATTGTTGGATAAAGGGATTTAGAAAGTATATATTTAAAGGATTTGAATATTTTGCGTGCAAGATATGTTATCCTTAAAGGGGGAATAAATTCCAAGCATTCTTTTTAAATAAATAAAAAAAAGATTTGGTATTTTTGAAGTTGGATTTTATTAATTTTGAGTAAGTAAAAGTCTAATCAAATATAAACCAAAGAAAAGATCATGAGAAAATGATTATTAATTTGACAACCAAACAAGTGCCATGTGTACGACATAATCGGCAGACCCTAAAAGAGCAGAAGTCACATGGTAGACCAAAACATTTGAACAAGTAGTCCTAACATTAAAAACTGCTATTTTGTTGCCGCAAGAATTGGGAAAATTAACATTTGTTTATTACGTGATTAGTATTGGGATTGAGGTAATGTTAATGAAGTATTAGTTTAATTTAATGAAAACATTGACCTCAAATTCAGCAACAACAATAAGAACAGCAGCAAACACAAAGTCAAAGAAGTGTTACGCAATGACAACATCAGCAACACCCACAAAAGGCTTTTATGTATTTTTTTTTTTTAACCAAATGTGATGGAATAATAAGTATTATTTCATCCTTAATTAGAGCAGAGACGGATCTAGAATTTAAAATTTGTGGGTTTTGATTTAGTTACTGGGTTTGCAATTATACATTAATACATATTTAATAGATTTTCTAATAAAGATAGGATTTATGCAAAAACTTTCGGCCGAACCCGTAAATAATACCCTATTTCCGACTATAAACTAGAGGTCTCGAATTTGAGCCCTAAGTATGGAACTGTAATTGTTAGAGAGCATTCTAATGTGGAACTTTTCGCCGTAATCTGAATATTGTCGAGTCTTAATGTGAATATCGAACGTA